>JAMPIV010020015.1:0-148834 GCA_024509875.1 Oreohelix idahoensis | reverse complement strand
CGTAAGACCAGCAAGGATGAACTTATAAGAGGATGCATCCAGCGTGTGTACAACCAGCGCACAACAGGAACTATTATCATTCATTCCCTTCGACATTTGCCGAAGGAGACTGAGCACCTATGGGTTTGCACGGAGTGCAATGACGTCGATTCGGATTAACAATAACAATAGATGGCTATTGTAAGAGAGTTTTTCTGTGCGCGTGGGCAGGACCAAGGATTAATTCACCATGCGAAGTTAATTTATAAATTTGGGATATTTCCACGACAGGTTGTCAGGGTTACAGATCGCTGAGGGAAATAGATGTGGTTATATGAAAGCCAACAACGCATGAGAAGAAGCAGAAGAAGGAAAAATAGTCGGGAGAAAGAGAAAACGAGTGAGTGCTAGGAGATCGGTTTCCGTCTGACGTGGCTTTCGACGTGGACTGATAGGCGTGGCGAAATTAAGACAGTCAATCTCTGCTGGTAACGGCGAGTTCCCCCAACTCAACCCGGACCTTTTATTCTTGATTCCCTCTAGCACTCCGTCACTAACTCCCTAGGCAGCTCTCCTCCTAGTTAGGTAGATGAACTCCGTGATAAAAGCAATAATCATCTATCTTGTACTTAGAGATGGAGCTTGGGGCTATAGCAACTATTGTTCTTTATCGATGTCTATGATTGACCGTCTTCTCCAACTCTGCATTGTAGACCCGGTTGTTTAAGTTATCTCTGTCAAGTTCTTCGCCTGGTTTTCTTTGGACCCCATTATAATTACAGGTAGTTTTGTTATTGTTAACATGGCTTACTGCTATCTTAACCCCTCCTGTTGCCATTTTCTTTTTCTTCTTCTTCGTTCCCTATGGTAAGTCCATATCAATTTCTCTCATAAAGTTGGCAGACTTCTCTCATCGATATGCACTTTCCCCATTCAAGGGGTTGGTGATGACCATTCTTTCAGTCTACTACTGTCAGGAAGCCAACATTCCTGGAGGATACGTTCTGCTGTTTGCTTTGCTTATCTTCTCTTTATGGACACATGTCTGTCCGTCTGTCAGATGTTTAACTTGTTGAAGAGATGGTGTTTGAGTCTACAATGGCTGGTCTGAAAATTATCACCTGATCTTTTCTTGGCAAGGAGTTGTGTGTTCCTGTTATCTGACTCTTTCATTTATTTCACATGCTGTCCTGTCTTCACATTTCGTTTCCTTATTCTTTTGCAAATTTATTTTTCACTTGTACTTCTGTGACGAAGTCTATGTTGTTGTTTTTCTTACTCCCTTCGGCCAGTTATAACTTGAGGGAAGCTGTGAGGCGCCCGTATCCTGCGTTTAGAAATTATCCCTGTTTGCCAAACGTATCGATATTGCAGCTTGATAATTCGTGCTCCTGGTCTCTGCCTTAGAGGGGTTGTTTTGCATCATTGTCAGTGGCCCACTGTCGTAGTTTCCGATAGGAGAATTAAGACTAGGTTTGGTCCCTTCTGAATAGGTTATGGAATGGTGAATAGAATTTCCACACACGTGAGATGATAGATTTTGATATAGTGGCTGTCTCTGAAAGCGAAAAGAATTCTTCTATCTCTCACCTATCTTCTACAACAGTTGTTACAGCGTCAGACAGACTACACCAATATACATATTACGTATATTTCTATCACTCACAGGCACGCACATACACGTGACGACAGGTAAACACACAGACGTGGGAAAACTATAACAATGATATATATATTATCTAGAACGAGCTGACCAAACACGATTATTAAGTTCAAGAGCGATTTTATTATCAGGAAAAAATCGGCTCACAACATCAAAGAAAGTACATCAAGGAAAATACATATACACATAGTCATAAAAAAATCAAGGAAATGTTGCAAGGATGATAGCCCCGTTATAGTGTTAACTCTAGGTTTAGCCCGGCCCCGTTAAGAGAACAGATGATGGCGCCAGAGTCACAGATACATAGGGTTTGAGTCTAAGAGTTTTTCTTTGTTTTATCTCGTAATTATATGCACAGAGTTTGAAAAAAAAATCTGATTTAACCTAAGACAAAAACACAAGAACTCTAGCCTTAGCAACAAATTATGCAGATTGAAAAAAAAAAAATTAGGACAGCAACAGGGTGTCAAAGATATAATAGTGAAAATATCACTCAGACCAGCGTACACTCATTCATTCCGCCATGGCTTCTCATACTTGTACTCACGACTTTGCTTGCTGCCTCTTGGAACACATTGATTTTAGATTTTCACACAGACTCAAAAAATGCAGTCTTCTGCCAAGAAGTCCCCAGTTCCAAAAGACGTATTTAACTTGGAGTCTCCGGGAACGACTACTTGGGTATGCAAATTTGTTCAAATGTCTGATTAAGTCACCTAACAATTATTCCAGGCGCGGGAGTTAGCAGAGCACAGTGTCAATAGCGTAGGTTTCTAAAAAAATGATGAATGTCAGGTCGGTGCCTTCCCTCAGTATAGGATTCACTTTAGTCACACCACAGATTTGTCCACAAGATATAATCTAGTCGGGAAATGATTGTTAATATTCACGCCACCAGGCAGCAAATTATATAGAGTTTCTAGAAGAAATTAAGTGCTGGCTCCAAGGTCCAGTATTTATCATTACAGTCTTTGAAAAACCCGTTATAGGGATATTAGTATTTCTGTCTAACTTGCACCGTCAGATCAGTGTTACTTGAGAAAACCCACGTGGTTCAAAATAAGGACTGTCTATTTCTTCACAAGTATGGAAACTACTACTAGGTGCTGGTAAAGTTAGGGTCACCCCAAAAACTTTCACTGTGTGGAGGAAAAATAACACATATAATATAATAAACAGAATCTGTACTGGTTAAAAACTTACATTTAAACTTGCAAGCAGAGAGCTTTGCTTATCATTTAAACTTCCCGTGACGTAAGTTATATTTAAAAATCAGCAATCCTCATAAATTAAGAACACGTGCGTATTCCGTCACCATTCATGAGGCTGGATTCTAGAGTTTATACGTTAGTTTAGAAAAATACACTCGACTGAGTATTAGCAGTTAAATTAAATTTATAAATAGCTACAATTGCCGTTATAAGCTAGAAATTTTAATTTTATTCTGCTTTCCACTGAATGCTTCCCTAGAAAATATAATAGCCTACCACTTTATTTCTCTTCTGCGCTAAAGAAATAGATTAAAATGAATTAAGCGATTTAACACTTTAACACTCACAAAATCTATATATCTATCATATTAATTACCTCAACCACAGAATTACAGGTAGTCGCACAACTTAAGAATAAAAATGCTGAAAATATTTCTGGAAGTCTAGAAGTTCGACAAATTGCCGAAACAAACTGAGATCTTCGCTAACAGCTATTCTGTTTTCGAGCGACCTATCTACTGTGGAGTCTATGAGCGAGAATGAAATTAAAGTTTCAAACTTGGCCAATATCTTAAAATCAGACAAAGGGCCCAAACTTTATTTCGCCAAGCGAAATTATCTCCCCTACTCCCAACATTTACGTCCGCTTAACGCGTGTCGTAACTGTCACCTACTGACCACGATGTACGCGTGTCAGTTTCAAAATCCCAGACAGCCTGACTCCCATTTCAGGGCAGTTTTCACACTACAGCTGACCATGGCCCACAGTGAGCGCCGTGTCAGTTTGGGATTTTCCAGACAAATGTCTGGATACTGACCGGTGCAGATGTAAAGTATCACACCTCACCGGGGACTTATGCCGAGAAGAAGCTCGCGCGCTCGGTGAGAATGAACTAGCTTAAAAAAAGGTAAAGGATCCCGTTACACGCCCATTGAGGCATATTGGGAATATGGTGTTAGGCCCATATTGTCTTGACCATCGGCACACTAGGGGTGATGTAGTCAGCATCACGCCGGTCTAGTAACTGTAGTATCTAATAACTCACTCCTCTACGGCAGTATCTGCTACAGGAATAGCGTATTTAGTTTTGGGCATACGACTCTGCTTTCATGTTTGTAGCCCTTGATGCTGGTCCGCCCTTATATGTGAGAGTCCATTCTGTGGTTCGACACCTCGTATTGTTTCCTCTTAATATCTCTTGGGCTGCCATAATTCATCAATTTTGGTGGGTTGTCAACTGGCAGTTCTCTTGACCCTCTCTATAGGAATGTACTACTTGGTAATTGAGGCTCTGTCTTTGTCTGTGCATGGTCTATCAATATTGTAGTGTGTTCTTTTTCTCTTTCAGCAAAGCAATTTCTCTGGAGTGTACCCCGGCCACTTTCTTTATATTGTGCCATTAATTGGGTGGTTTGGGAGCCTTTAAAAATTGTTCTGCCTGTTACAGTACACTGTAGTCTCTGCTGCCAGTGGTTGCCATTTGAATTATTAAAACATTGCTTCAAATTATCACTTTATTCATTTCATTTCTCTTTTTTTTCCCCTGTGAAGCAAAGAGTCACCACCGTGGCTTGTCCGTTTGCAGGAAGCCTGCAGCAAAGAATTCATATGCTTTTGTAGTAGTGGTTTCTGAGGCAATAAGTTTTATACGATGAGATTGCCAGCTTTATGCATATGCTCATACACGGCGCTCTTACAACATGTCTGAGGGAGCAGTAACATTATTCTTTTTTCTCTATCCAGAGACCTTCGCGTATTCGGTAAACGTACCAGCTCCCGGATTCAAGTTCACGAGTATAGTGAAGTCTCTAACACATCGCTCCCGTGAGGCCGTATCTGCTATGTGACGACCTCAGAGACCATGGAAACTAACACAGCACACTGTTACCACCCACGACACAGTAATGTTATCCGAGAGCGGAAAATATTCTTGTGTAACCAAGTAAACCCCTACAGCAAACTCTTGTATTCTCATGTCAACCTTACAAAACTTCTATCTCATTGCTTTCTTTGCTCGTACACTATTTCTCTTGCCATTCCATTCCGACCCACGATATGAAGCACCCCAGCAAGTACCTCCTCCTCAAACAACAATCACTAACCACTCTCCTCCATCTACGTAATTCACGTGCTTTTAATTTCCTTCTTTATTATTTTTTTCTACAGATTTTTCGTTCCTCAATTCTTTCTTTTCTCGGTATTTACGAAGTGAATGTTTTTAGATTTTTCTTTAAATAATAATTCTGACTTTTAAGGTGTTTTGATTTCTCTCTTCTTTAGTATTTTTATTTGTTAATTAATTTTTTTGTCCAAGTGTATGCTGTATACTTTGCTACGTTGTCCAAGTGTGTGCTGTATACTTTGCTACTTTGTCCAAGTGTGCGCTGTATACTTTGCTACTTTGCCCAAGCGTGTGCTGTATACTTTGCTACTTTGTCCAAGCGTGTGCTGTATACTTTGCTACTTTGTCCAAGCGTGAGCTGTATACTTTGTTAATTTGTCCAAGTGTATGCTGTATACTTTGCTACTTTGACCAAGTGTGTGCTGTATACTTTGCTACTTTGTCCAAGTGTGTGCTGTATACTTTGCTACTTTGTCCAAGTGTGCGCTGTATACTTTGCTACTTTGCCCAAGCGTGTGCTGTATACTTTGCTACTTTGTCCAAGCGTGTGCTGTATACTTTGCTACTTTGTCCAAGCGTGAGCTGTATACTTTGTTAATTTGTCCAAGTGTATGCTGTATACTTTGCTACTTTGTCCAAGTGTGTGCTGCATACTTTGCTACTTTGTCCAAGTGTATGCTGTATACTTTACTACTTTGTCCAAGTGTGTGCGGTATACTCTGCTACTTTGTCCAAGTGTATGCTGTATACTTTGCTACTTTGTCCAAGCGTGTACTGTATACTTTGTTAATTTGTCCAAGTGTATGCTGTATACTTTGCTACTTTGTCCAAGTGTGTGCTGTATACTTTGCTACTTTGTCCAAGTGTATGCTGTATACTTTACAACTTTGTCCAAGTGTGTGCTGTATACTCTGCTACTTTGTCCAAGTGTATGATGTATACTTTGCTACTTTGTCCAAGTGTATGCTGTATACTTTGCCACTTTGTCCAAGTGTATGCTGTATACTTTGCTACTTTGTCCAAGGGTGTGCTGTATACTTTGCTACTTTGTCCAAGGGTGTGCTGTATACTTTGCTATTTTGTCCAAGTGTATGCTGTAAACTTTACTACTTTGTCCAAGTGTATGCTGTATACTTTACTACTTTGTCCAAGCGTATGCTGTATACTTTGCCAGTTTGTCCAAGTTTGTACGGTATAATAATAATAGCTCCTTCAGTCATAACTGACTATGGGAATGCGCCTCTGAGGTGACAGCCCTCAGCTGCTTATTTTCCTGGTGTTCCTTTCGACGTTTTCTCTTCTCTTCTGCTGGTTGTGTGAGCTTCTTTTCGCCCAATCTGAGGTGGCGCCGCAGATAGCATCGCCACTTGGTGCGATCGGCAGCTTCATCCTCCCAAGTTTCTGGATTTATGTCCAGTGCCCTCATGTCTCTCCTACACACATCTTTGAATCTCACCTGTGGCCGCCCAACTGTTCTTTTGCCATTTGCCTCTTGTCCGAAGAAGATCTCTTTCGGGATGCGATCATCTTCCATGCGGCGGACATGGTCAAGCCAGCGTAGTCTGCGCTGTCTAAGCAGTGTATACATGCTTTGAAGGCCAGCACGTGACAACACCTCGACTGTTGTCACTTTTTCTTTCCACGAAATGCCGAGGATGTGGCGTAGACACCGTAGATGGATGGTATTTGGCCTTCTTTCTTGCATAACATAGGTTGTCCACGTCTTGCTGCCATACAGAAGTGTGCTGGTGACGCAGGCGTAATATACCGCAGCTTTGGTCTTCATTGTGAGTTTAGAGTTTCCCCAAACACGCGATGTGAGCCGGGCAAAGGTAGCTACAGCTGTGACATACTTTGCCACTTTTTCCATGTGTAGGCAAAGTACTTTGCTACATTTTCATAGCAACTCCATACTACTTATATACTGAAGCACATTAAAAACGCACCACTATTATATATACTGATGATGAGAAGCTGGAAAAAAAAAGGGTGGGAATGGATTTTCCCCGTGTTTGTCATGAGGTAAAGAGCGAAACCTTTATTGGGAGCAAACTTTATCAGTAACCTTTATTGGGAGCAAACTGCCACAGTAAGATCGGGAAGGAATTATTCACCATACATAGACATAAAAAGAGGTGTCAGACAAGGTTGTGTGCTGTCCCCCTGCCTATTTAATTTATGCACCGAAAAAATTTTCAAACAGATACAGGAAATACCAGGACTGAACTTCAGTGGAAGGTTAATAAACAACCTTAGATATGCAGATGATAACGTGTTGTTAGCTGAAAACGAACAGGAGTTACAAGAACTAGTGAAGTAAGTGAACAGTATAAGTCATGAATATGAACTCGACATTAATATTGAGAAAACAAAAACTATGATAATTAGCAAAACAGACGATAAACCCACATTAAAGATAAGCGTAAATGGGAAAATCCTGGAACAAAGTCAAGAGCTACGTATATCTTGGTCATATAATAACAGAAGATGGCAGATGTGAAACAGAAATCAAGAAGAGAATAGGAATGGCCAAAGCTACATTCAACAACATGAAACATATACTGACATCCAAACAGTTATCTCACAAATTAAAACTGAGAATCATAAAGTGTTATATATATTCTGCATTATGTATGGTGCAGAAACATGGACGATGAATAAGCGTTTGGAAGAAAGAATTGAGGCTCTTGAAATGTGGATATATAGAAGAATGGGGCGTATCTCATGGAAAGAGATGAAAACAAATAAGGATGTCCTAGAAAATCTAGGTATGAAAAGAGAACTAATGAGGGAGGTCAAAGTTCGGCAGCTAAAATACTTTGGCCACATAAAAAGGCATAACACCTTGCAGAAGACCATAACAGAAGGGAGAGTTGAAGGCAAACGTGCAAGGGGAAGACAGCGCTATAAAAGGGAAGATAACATCAAGAGATGGACAGGAAAGAGTCTATCAGAGTGCACCACCAAGACAAGAGACAGAAGACGTTGGAGATCCATTACAGCCAACCTTCGTTGTGGAGATGGCAACTGATGATGATGATGATGATGATGAGAGAGCGAATGGCTGCTGGAATGGAAAATGCATGATTCAACCCACGGGTTTGTGTACAGACTACATGAAAACAATGAAAGTTACACGTGCAACACGATTCCCAACAGCTATGACCCTGAAAATGTGTACGCATTGTGGCAGTATAATAATAATAATAAATTCTTTAAGCACCAAACACGGCGCATAAGGCAGAAACCAGTGCTCTCCAGGTTGTTCATTCTGACGCCACTCCTCTTAGCTCTTGCACATTATTTAGGCCCAACGTTCTTCCTTCTCTTATTATTGTTCTTCTAAGTGTTTCTTTTGGTCTTCCTTTTTTCCTCTTACCCTCAGGAACCCAAGTGAGCGCCTGTAGTGGTATTCTGTTGTTTTGCATTCGTAGGACATGACCGATATATGACCATCGTCTTTTCCTTATATAGTCGGAGACATATTTCTGCCTAGAGTCTTCTCTTATTTGTCGATTAGTCTTGAATTCTTTCCTGTGGCCGTTGAGACAAAACACCCAGTACATGTGCTTGAAATGCCACGACTATCTGAAAACGACCGCCAACGAGCCATTGGTATGTTGGAGACCGGAATGAGCTCGCGGGCCATTGTCAGAAGGATGAATTGCCACCACAGCACTATTGTACGTCTCAATGAACGTTACGGAACCACTGGCAGTACCCGAGATAAACTTCGGAGTTGTCGTAGATTTTTGATAGGGGAATTAAGACTTGGGTTGGTCCCTTCTGAATAGATTAGAATGAGTGATAGCCACAGTGAGAGATAATAGTAGAAATAGATTTTCACGAGTGAGATGGTAGAAATTTATAGAGGCTGTCCCGTAAAGCGAGAATCTTCTCTCTCTCCGCCTATCTTCTACAACAGATCCAGAGTAGTCAGACAGTCTATAAAACATAAATTAATATATATATATATATATATATATATATATATATATATATATATATATATATATATATATATATATTACCACTCACGTGCACACACACACACAATTGACGACATATAGACGCACACACGTGGGAAAACTATAACAAATGATTATATAGATAATTTGGAACGAGCTGACCAACGCGCTGATTAAGTTAAAGAGAAATTTTAATTATCATCTAAAATTTCTTCACAACACATAAAATTACATCAAAGCATATACAAATAGTCATAAAGTCAATAAAAATGCTACAAGAATGATACACCCACATCATGATCCTTTCCCTCGATGTTTAGCCCACAGTCCTGTTAGAAGAAAAGTGATAGCCCAAAGAGTCACGGATACATTAGCGGTAATCTAATGATTTTTCCTTTTTAAAGGTATGAACAGACTTAGATATTAGTATGATCTATCCTAAGGAAAAGTATCTCGTTTGCAACAAAACTTGCATAAAGAAATTTACAAAAAGTGGGTGAAATTTGGTTTACCATAAAAAAGGAGTCACTCGTTCCTGCTTTCTCTCGGTTCATTCATCAGGGCCCTGTCTCACACAACCTTACCCACAATCGTGCTGCTGTTCGCCGGCTGATGCACGTTATGACACAATCTGTTTTATCGTTTGATGAAGAGGATACCCAGCTCTGCAGATCTTGGTTCCATCCAATTTGTCCGGGGAGCGTCCTCTTCAGGCGATAAGTTTCGTTCAGATTTTAAGTTAGTGTCACTTTATCAGCTCAGGTAAGAATTAGTGTAAGCGGGTTCACAGTGTCAGAATCACGAGGTTTCCACTACTTAGGGAAAAATGTCAGGTTTGTAACTTTCGATCAAAGGTAACCCTCGTGGTCACACCACAAGTTGACATAATTTGCGGAACGTTACTGTTTGTAATAGTTTACTTACCACAAGGGCTGAACTGTACTTAAGTTTTCTCAGGAAGAATAAAATCTGGCGCAACAGGCCCGTTATGTAATTTCACCTTTAAAGGTCTTGTAAAGATTTGACACCAAGTCTTTTAAGGAGAATGTTTTAGTTCTTCACAGATATTACTCATCAGTACTTAACGCTGGCAAAGTTTGGGTTAACCCCAGTTTTCATCACTAAATAGAGGAAAAACACATATAAAATAATTATACATACTATGTACTGTTATAACTTACATTTTAAACTGCAAGCGTGGCGCTTGACTTATCGTTTAAATTCCCGTGAAGTAGTTATTTTTAAAAATCAATCATCATGAATTAGAAATACATATAATATATTTCGTCAATACTCATGAGGCATCAGTGCATTGACTAGTTAGTTTAAAATATTCCCGACTGAGTATTTAGCAGTTAAATTTGATTCCTTATAGCTACCTGATTTTAAGCTAGAAATTATAATTTATTCTGCTTTCCACTGAAACACGTCACTAGAAAATAATACAGACTATATTAATTAAGCACTCTGCACAAAAATCTAACTAGTGAAATATGAAATAAGCGATTTAACACTTTAAACACTTCACAAAATACTAGATATCTAATATATAATATTTACCTCCGCACAGAACTACAGATTAATACCACGAACTAGAATCATTCAATATAATAGTAGTCTAGAACTCGGCAAAGATTGCCCAGAAACGAAAGACTTTGCAATACACAAGATATTCTTCTAGCCTGGCGATCTGTCTACTGCAGATTTAGGAGTACGAATGAAATTCAATTTACAGCTCCTAGGTAGATATATGAAACAAGACAAAGGATGCGCTCTATTACAAAATCCGAAATCATCTCCCCTTTCCCGTCTTTAACACTGCACATACCCAGACACCAGCCATAGCTGCCAGCCGCGTCTTAACACCTTCTCCCGACGTACGGCTATTCCTGACCCATGCAGATGACCGTTTCCACACCTTAGGCCGAGCAATTGGCCGGAGAAACACTGTGACAGGGGAAACTGTAGACAGATGTCTGCTCTCTATGTCTGAGATAGATGAATATTCACGGTTATTCGTCTCGTGCCATGGGAAAAATGAGACGAATGTCTGCCATTCGGTCTCTCGAGAACGACTTTCTAACACCATTCGCTCACATCCCGGGCCTGACATCTACGTAATAGAATGTGTATCAGTATGAGAAAGAAAAACGGTAAAGTGAGAATGGGAAAGAAAATATTTTTCGCAAACGAACGAATGCGAAAAATACAGGAAAAGGATAAAAGAGCGATAATAAAGTAAAGGACACGGGTAGAAAAAGAAGAGAATATAGAAAATTTATTGATCATAATCTCTATGCGACAGGAGTGGCCAACCACGAGTTACTACCCCTGCGCAAGATCGTCATATTGTGCTGAGTCACGTAAGGAATAGTTCTCTCCCGGTAAGTCAAACAGCAAGAGCAATAGCGGGTAGACGTGGGCAAGTCGAATGACAGTCATACGACGACTCAGAGATACAGGCCTTACTGCAAGACGACCTTATGTTGGGCCAAACTTGACTCACAGACATCGTCAGCAGCGCCTGCAATGGGCAGAGCAACATGTCAGATGGACTAGACTGCAGTGGAATGCTGTCCTATTCACAGACGAGAGCAGATTCAACATATCCTTTGCTGATGGACGTATGCGGATTTGGCGACGGTATGGAGAGCGCTTTGCAGATTGCTGTGTTCGTCAGCACAACCGATTTGGAGGTGGCAGTATTCACATTTGGGGAGGATTCAGTTTTCACCATCGCTTGCCTCTTCACGTCTTCCGTGGAAGTATTAATGCTGTGACATATCGAGATGAGGTTCTGGATACATTGGTTGCTCCTGCGATAACAAATTATCTAGACTTGCAGCTTCTCCAGCAGGATAACGCAGGTGCGCACACCGCACGCATTACGCAGCAATATCATTGTGACGATTGATTGGCCTGCCCTATCACCAGACATGTCCCCTATAGAACATCTGTGGGACGAGCTTGGACGCAGAGTCTACAGGCAAGGTTCTCCAGCTAATCTGCAGCAGCTCGAAGCTGCTCTTACACGTGAATGGGACTTGATTCCCCGGAATTTCCTTCAGAGACTTGTGCGTTCCATGCGGAGCCGCTGCCAAGCTTGTTTGCAAGCACACGGTGGACATACCAGATACTGGGGATAGTGTGAATGAATGTTTTTATTGGTTGCATTTTTGGTTTTCTACCTTGCCTGCACAGAATGCAATGAATTTCATAACAATCAAATGTACAAATTAATGACCAGCATGGATTCATAGGAAAATGAATAAAGATTCCAAATATGTAAACTTGTAAACACTTATATTTACATTTCACACCCTGTTCCTGGATTATACAGGAGGTGCGTTTTTAAAGGGCTTCAGTATAGTTTATTCTTGTTTGCAAATTTGATTGATAAATGTGATGATAGTTCTATTAATTCGTTCAACTGTTTTTTTTTTTTTTTATTTGCTAGACTCCCGCTATACGAGTACGTTGCCGACATATATCTTTTAGCGAGGTACACTCCTCTGAGATCCACCAGCTGAAACCACATCCGGCTGTTTATCCTTTTAATTAAAAAAAAAAATCTGCTCAACCAGACAATAATAGTCATCGATTAAAAACAACCTTGACAGACCTTTTGTTTACCGGGTCTCTTGTTTGCACAAGAAAGGCAAATTGGCGCATTTTGCTAAGATAAGCGAGTGATTTACTTCTATCCAGCCAGGCAAATGAGACAAACAAATGTCGAATTAGGAAAAGATGGTCGCTTTAAGATAATTTGTGTTTAATTCGAGAGAGTGACCTGCGAAAATTGACATCCTATGTCTGTCCTGACTAAGATAATATTGAAGAATTAGGAGAGGTCATATGACATAATTATTTACGGTGATATCAATGAACAGTTATACTACCTATATATGGCGAAAAACGACTCTCCCCAAATTTACAGGATGTGTAGGTGTCGCGTTTAGATAGGTGTTAAAGTTGTGTATGGTCCCGCCTGAGTATAGGAGAAGGTGATGATACGTGAGGAGTAAATGTGTAAGAAATAGATTTTCCACGAGTGAATCGTTTAAGGAGAAGATCTGTCTCTGGACTGAGTAGTTTCTCTAGTCCAGCCTATCTACACGACTATAATTTAGTATAAGACAATCTTGCACCTTCTTATATGTAGAAATATAAGTTACACTAAACACACACACACACAGCTATGTGACAACAATACACACAAACGTGAAAAACTATGGTTAAATGGGTATGGGTCTGACCAACACACAACGTTTAGTTCTTTTGTTGTTTATTATCATTAAACTTTACAACATCGAATATCTAAAAGAAAGATCAAGTACACCAGAATTACATATATAGAGAGAATTAACAGAATACCCGTGCCCTCCCCTCATTGAGAAGATAAGAACCTAACAAGTTAATAACACCAAAGGTTTAAAAGTTTAGCACTAGGTTACAGTATAGACAGTAAAGAAATAAAACAGAGTTCCTAATACGTGCTACTCCGTAAAGTAAACAATTTTTAAAGCAAAATAACTAGTTTGGTACAAGCTACCGTAACAAGAAAATATTCAATCTCTCTCTCTCTGACATACGTGGCCACGCTCTCGCTCCTTACCTAATTTTGGTGACATTTCCTGGAATATACAGTTATCCTGAATATATTTATCGATATAGATAATGTCAGTGTTCAGTGCCAACGTTGGCCCCAGTCCAGCCTTGACGATAACTTTATAAGGTGGACGCCAAGTTTTGTGATGTAATCCTGGATCAATAACGTCACCTCGAATATTTAATGGTAGAAAAAAATCGAGATCTTGTGATCACAGCAAATAATGGAAAAACAAATACTTCTGGTATTTGGACACAGCTAGTTGCTAAAAATTGTTACTGATGATAATAATTGATTGATTGGTAAATCCTATCGGCTGGCTCTGTGGTGAGTGCCGATTTTGAAACAGCGCAACTTTCTGAATAAATCCGGTGCTGCGTCTGTCAAAAGTTTGATGTTGATATTATTTCATATACCACTCCCGCGGGCTGATAAATTGGAAAAAAATATTTGGGAATTGATAGTCCGGTTAAACTTAATAGTTAAATGTTTATTTGTCTTTAGCCAATCCTGTTCACAACATGGACTTGGGACTCGTAAGCCACGAAGAAAACAACATAAATCCCATCAGTAACTGGAGGCAATAATAACGAAAAAACCGCTGGCCGCTCTGTCAGATCTGCGAGAAATAAACAAGACATTATGAACAAGAAATGCAACTATTCTATAAGTACACGGACGGGGACGAGACGATCTATTTCCCTCTCCGGCAGTCCTGCTTAAAGTTAAAAGGCACACGGTGACTTTATTTACAACTATACGGTAAGCTTTTCGCCCGCGCTTCGCTTTCAGGTTCTGACCACGGTATGCACCTTCCCGCCTCTCTGCGCGCGCGTTAACAATCCCCTCACACTGTCAACAATTGTTTAATTACCCCTACGAGCACTTACAAATATCGTCTGTCGTTAATAGTTATTTTATTGTCGGCACCTGTTAGTTTAGTCATAAGGTGTAAACAATAGTCACTTACTATAAATCACAAAATTAAATAAACGTGAATCCTATTCGGTCACTATAGTCGCGCTTAACACTTAATCAGTCAACTAAACCGTATCTTCTGGTGAGAGAAGTGGGTGATAAAATTATCATTCTAACTGAACCTCTGGTAAAGAAAAATAGTTATTTATTTCCCTAGTTTTAACGCTAGAAATCACAGTGAATTATAATGGTAAACGTAACACATTAAATCACGTTAAATGCTAATTTCTATTACCACAAATCAGAAATGAAACAATGCCCACGAAACGCTAATAACACACTCGCACGATGGTTCTAGAATAACGAGCTTAGATTATCCAAAATTTTGAGCGACAACTGATCAGTGAGTTTAACGAACCACTGTTTATATATATTCATTTGCTCTCTGATCCCTAATAGTGTTAATTTCGCATTAATGAGCGAACTATAAGAATAGAGAAACTGTGGATCAGATGAAAAGTCCTCTGAGCCCGCCACCGTTTCTCTCGTCGAGCGCTGCTTGGCCGACATCAAAAGGTCCTCGTCCCGATAACGGGGTTTCTTTCAAAATTGCTCGCGTCTCGAGATGAAATGCTAATCGGCGTCAGAGATTTCTCCCTGAGTACGAAAACTGGAAGCATTGTTGCGGACATGGACTGAACAATAGCAAGCTTAAGCACTCAAGGATGAGATTGAATATTTCTTAAAAGAGAAAATTATTTCAAAGTCTGAATCTCCCTACAGCTCAAGTGTAGTGCTATTAAGGAAGCCTAGTGGTGAACACAGGTTATGCATTGACTATAGGAAACTGTTGGCCTTTAGTACTGTACACCGGAGGGACATTACGAGTTCAATGTACTCCCATTTGGTTTAAAGAATGCTCCAATCTTCTCCAGAATGATGAGGAAATTGTTGGAACCATTACAAAATCCTCATATCACCAACTTCATGGATGATATTCTGATTGCTACCACTACATTCGAGGAACACGTAGTAGCACTCTCCATGTTGTTAGATAGACTGAGAGAAACTAAGTGTCATATTGGATGTGAGAAATTGGAATTTTTAGGTCACACTATTTCTACATGGCAAATGTCTCCTGACCCAAAGAATGTAGAGAAAATGAGAAAAGCACCAAGACCACAAACTAAGAAGGATGTAAGATCCTTTGTGTCACTCACAAAGAATTCGTACTGAGAACAGATGCTAGCAATGTAGTCATCGGAGCAACATTACTACAGCGGGCAGACACACCGCCACATATGCTTCTACCAGTAGCTTTTGCCAGTAGAAAGTTAAATGCAGCTGAAAGAAATTATTCTACCGTTGAACGTGAATGCCTTGCTTTGGTCTGGTCGATCAATAAATTTGCCCCTTTTCTTTACGGGAAACACTTCATTGTGGAAAGTGATCACCAGCCTTTGATGTTTTTAGCAGTGTCTAAAAAATTAAATTCACAACTTTTAAGGTGGAGTTTACTGTTATCTCCATATTCGTTAAATGGGAGATACATTCCAGGACGGGACAATCTTGGACCCGATTTTTTAAGTCGTCATCCTATCAAAGGAGATATAGAAAGACAGAAAAGTAAGGAGGAACTGCAGCATGTGTTACCAAAAAGTTAACCGTGCATGCACTGTTTTAAAGAAGAGGGCTCTGTAGCGAGATTTGGTACCACTTGCTTGGTTGTAGCGCGACACGCACGCCCACCGCGCACACACACACACAGCGCAAGGACAACGCGGCGGTCTTTCTTTGAAGTTTGAAGACGGGGAAAAATATGAAATATGTTTAAGCCAGACGGTACTGAAGAATGAGGAAATAGCTAATATAGGAATGTATGGCGGACTTTCAAAGTTTGCATTTACAGGAAATTAAATTTAGAACTACAAGAAAACGCCTGGTTGGAATACAATTAAATAATAATAGTTCACTAAAAGAGATGGACTATGAATTATATCCAAAAGGATATTATTCCAATATAAATAGTTTTAAAGATAATTAATATTTTTCACCTTCATCACATCTGCTAAAAGTTAGCTAATAATCTTTAAAAATTTATTATAACTACATGCCTAAACGGATTTAAATATAAATTGGATATAATGAAAGCCTCATATGGGGAAAATGAAAGGATATCTAGGAAGGAAGGAAGGATATAAGTGTGTAGTGAACAGAAGAAAAAAAACAAGTACAGGAAAAGCACAGATCGCCTCAAATCGCCTGTCATGGAGCAGTCTATCCTTTCTCTTCCTAAATCTTCCACATTCCTTTACTCAGTCCATCCTGTCACTGTTTTCTAGTCTTCCCTATGACCCCCTTCTTTTTTTTTCTACGAGAACGCGAGATCAGGTGAAGTTCTTGTATTAAATTTCGTTAACAGGCCATTGTCGTGAAATATTCTAATCCACATATATAAATTATCAGGTAAATATAAAGCCTAATAAATAAATTCTAATAAAGAAAAGAGCAATGGTAAAATAACAGTGCTGTCACAATGACTGTACTCGAAATCCCCCTTGTTTTCTACTTCGTCGGCAAATTGTAACGCTTTCACGTTGATAGTAAAAGCCTACTGTATTATTACCCGCGTTCTTCAATGAAACGTGTGCTGTATTTCTTGGAAAAACATTGAGATACCAAGCTGATCAATGACCTAATTTTAATATTTCATTCATTCCATTTTATACACGGCGTAACTAAAGACAGATGGACTAAAGGATAGAGAGAAGGGAGAAGCAGAAAGCCGAACACGTGCAACACTAAACACGCGTCGCGCGATACACAATTGCTGCCATCACGCGTGTAAGGCCACATGCACTAACTTTTTTTCAGACGGACAGTGATAAAAACACTAACCTTCCCAGAGTTAGGTTTTAAAATCCTGAAAAACGCTTATTAGAAAAGATAACATTAGATGGGTTTACGTTTGAAAACATTACAGTACCCAGACAGCACATCTTCGAAACAGGAGGTAGAAGAAATTGCATATTTTGAACGCAGCCACTTAGCTCTTTTAAATTTGTATATTTGGGTTCCTTAGGGCTTGCTGACAAAGAATATGTAAAACGTTACGCAAATAGTCTAGGAATTACCAAATTATAACCAAAATAAAATAGTGGGGATGCCTGACAGCATGAAATCATTTCTGCTCATAAAATTTTTTTTAACGTGTTTGAAAAAAAAACCTTACGTACGGAAATAGCCTACCATGTTAACTCCAAATTGATTGGAGCGCAACAAATATAAGACTAAACACGATTGGTCGGACTATAAATACTATCTTTCGTTGTCAGGGGAAACGGGAGTAGGAGTATTTTTTGAAAAGATGTGTGGACAGGGTTTCATTGGTTAGAGCTGCGAATATACACAATTCAGAGCGTTAGTTCGAGACCACTAGTTCAAATAAGCTTGATGAAGCAACAGTGCGTTGAAGCCAGCTCATATTTTTGCTAAATAAAAGCCTGGAACATAAGCAGATGGGAATTTGTGCCAGTATTTGTGCCAGAATTCATTGCTAGTCAACGTATCTGTGTATTTCCATGAATTGTGGTAGGTTTGAAATATTCAATATCTTTTAATGAAAATTGAATGTAAATTGTTAATTTATGCCTGTATATATGTGTAGTTCAGTAGCGAACATGAGGAAAAGCCTATAATGCTCCAGCCTGAACAGAAGGTGTCGGAGGGAAGTAAAACTGCATGGAATGGCCAAACAGTACACTGACACCTAGATTATTGATTAGACAGAAATAATGCTGGAATTGCAGAGGCGTAGTAACCATTAGGGAGGGAAATACTGGTATAAAGTATTTCAGATGAAGCTGACAGTTGGCCTAACGCTCTGAACTCAATGTTTGTGATGTATTGTGCTCAGTGTAGAACTAGAGTATCAATTAGTTATGAAGTAGAAGGTACATCCTTCTTGTTTTCAGGGACCGTGGTCTTGACGTTATTGAGCAGCACCTGGTCAGAGCTTTGCTGAATCCAGAGTCGGACAGCATACTCCTTGGTCCATTTAGCTATCAGTGAGGTGTCTCCAGAGCCCAGGGGAGAAATCGAGCAGAGGAGTCTTTTCCTGCCGCCATCACGCAAGATAAGCTGATGTGGCCAGCTGAGCTCAACATTATGTACCCCATCTTAAAATGACATTGTAAAAATAACATTAAGAGGGGAATTAAATTGTTTTAATATCAGGAACTGAGAACATCTCCAATACTAGTTCCAATAAAGACAAACTATTGAAGTCATGATGACAAATACCAACAGAGCTTGAACAAAACAAAACCAGTATTACCTCATATTACTACTACACAACTAACACACATAGGATACTATTAAAAATAGATGTCACTACAAGATTCATATTGAGAAATTCTGTACATATAACTTGTAATTAAAATTGATTGTGATTCCTGGTTCCTTTGTATTTGAATCAGGACACATATTCATTCATGACAGCACTGAATACATATTGTTATTTGAAAAGTTATCAGTGACTCCTTTAAGATATCCTCATAGAGTGTTTTATGTATGTGAGTGTCACAGTGTTGTCAAGTGTGGTGGAATAAATTAAATTGTTTATCTGTCTGTTGTTTTGACTTACACTTCATCATACACATACCCTAGACATATAACGTAGTCATCACACTATTCCAGAATAATTCTGACTGAGGTATACATATGTGGCAGCAAGTAAGGTTATATATAATACACTACTCTTATTAGATATATATACCTTCACAGCTGATCTCAGTCAGTACACTAAGTCCCGTATAAATATTTATAACATCTCACTTCACCACAGCCATTTAGATTCCGCAGGTAGGGTTTTGCGAAGACGCGATGGTAATGGTGGGTTTTTCTGGGTGACATCAATTAACCCGTGACCCATAGACGACCACCTATTTCCGGTCTTAAACTGTATTTATCAGAGGAAAATGTAACTTTACTTTACTCTCTTGATGAACACCGTGAAAGCAGCCTAAACTAAATTTTAAGTACATAAGACTTTTAAAGAATATACACAGATTGTACACAACTGTGTGTAAAGTCAATAACGTGCTTATGAATATATTCAAATATTCAAGTTCTGATTGTGTGAACCTGAAGTGATTTTGTGTGGTGAGTTATCTCCCAAAAATTATTTGTTTAATTATTGCTTAATGATACAAGTGTAATTTGCAGAAGAAGTATGTGGTTGACTATGATAAGAAACATATGTTATGCTATTGGATTTAGTTCTTCCATATCCATTATGTACCTGTATAACATATTATTAATTTTCTTATATGATTTGCTTATAGTATTTTATTACTGTGCATTATTGCTTGCCTTATTAGAACACAACTCTGTTATGAGTATACATTATGAAAGCTGTTGTTCCTTGCTGAAAAATAATTAAGAATTAATTATTAACTAAAGATACACCAGACTACAAGACAGATTGTTGATTGTGGAAAATAGTAAGACATATTAAGTGTAGAGGAGAGACACTTGACTTGGAAGGATGAGGACAGAGCCTGTTAGACAATGGTCACTGAGATATATTTTACATACAGTGTACTGGACAGTCAAAGTCTTCAGTGGTAAGTGTGCCTATGCTCTGAGACCAAAAGTCTTCGGGGAGGAACTTAATACATGTAAAATCTCTTTAGACAAGAGATTAATGGTCCCCTTACTTTGTTCTCCAGTGCAGAGTGTCAGTAACATAGGACCTGGCTTCGACCTCCCTCAATTTTGCTGAGCCCAAAAATCAAGAAGGGACAGGGACTGAATCTTCACCCCTGAGTGTGAACCAGACATCCTTAAAGACACTAGTGCCACACAGGGCAGTCAGTCACCACCACGTGCTCTCATCAAGAAGTCACAGCAGAGTGTCCTCTCAGCCTACATCCTACAAGAACACTACGATAAGTATAATAAAGCGAAGGAAGACCACATACACCCATAGCCATCAAACGCTCAGACTTAGTCAGGGAAGAAAATAAAGCACCCCACTGGGACCTAGATTCCTGTTTATTTTTCAGATTTAAACGTCCATATTTTTTTTTTCATCAGATGTAAAATAACCCTTTGTAAATGTGATTCCCTTAATAAATAGCATATTGTTTATTTACTTACTTACTACACGTCTGAGTCAATTTGATAAAATATCATAAGCCTGTCCAGGGCTCTCTTTTTGTGATTACTTCCCTTTCTTGTTTACTGTCCTTTTTTTACTGTCGAATTGTCAACATCGTGTGGTGTATGTTAGTTGTGGAACAAAGTCACGTGGGAGAACAACTTGTCTGATATTCTTATATGGTATTTAATTACCCTTGATTCCAGACAGTTAACCTCTTGGTTTCATAACAAATAACATCATTATTACAGTATTGCAAGAAAATCAATCTATATTCTTAGTGTTATAGTGAGCAGTTGACCTGTGTCGACCTTGCTCTCTCCCTACGCGTGACAAGTGGGGGGCTCGCCTCGAGATTTAAGTATCCTAGCGCACAGTAGCTCTCGCTGGTGATACGAATAGCAAAGAGCTGAGGCATAAACCATTGCCTTTGCTCAAAAATATTGCTTTTTCTTTCACCTTCTAGAGTGAGAATCTTTTTCTATCCCCTAGACTTTATCGTTGTAGCATCTGGACAGGATATTAAGAATTAATTGAAGCTAGTAGTGTGGTGGTTTTCCTTTTTCAAATAACTTTCTAAGAAGTTAATTTTAGTTAAGGAGTGAGTGAGTGTATGGAGTTAATGTGCTATTAGTCATATTCTATTCACTGACTAACATTATTGCTTTGGTAAAAAAATTGTTCTTGTATATTGGGAGATAATTTACCCACAAGATTTATTCAGCACCAACAATGGCTGAATTAGCCAAAGTAAGATCTAGTTTAATGGAATTCGCTAAGGACATGGGGATGGTAGGTAATGAGTTAACGAGTTTCATTAGCGCCGAAATCGATAAACATCTTGACAGAGAAGAGAGATTAGAAAAGGAGCGAGCAGAGAGAGAAGCACAGGAGAGGAGAGAAATTCGACAAGCAGAGGAGAGAGAGAAAAAGAAAGGCAGCATGAAACTAGATTAAAGGAATTAGACGTAGAAGCTAGAAGAGTTGAAGTAGAGGCTAGTCCCAGTACATTAGAATCTTCTGGTGCCTCTCCTTCAGCAGATGGTAACACAATTACCAGTCATGCTACAGGAACTAATGCTATGTCATTTCCTTTAGAAATTTTCTCCAACAGCGCCGAGAAAATCGACACGTACCTTGATAGATTCGAACGATTTGCCTCGTCGTATGGTCTGGACAAAGATAAATGGGCGCTCAAACTCTCACAAGGATTGCGTGGAACAGCATATGAGGTGTACATGAAGTTGCCAATTACTGAGCAAAATAAATATGATACTCTAAAGAAGGCCCTTTTACAAAGATTTGAACTTAATTCAGAAGCTTACAGGAAGCAGTTTCGTCGGGCCAGAAGAGACATAGGGGAAACATTTGCACAGTTTGCATCTCGCCTCGAATCCTATCTGCAAAAATGGCGCACGTTAGGAAACTTTCCTGAGTCTCTGGAAGGGATTCAGGAAATGATTATTATGGAACAACTCAAGGACACAATGACACCAGATATGAGAAGGTTCCTAGCAGAGCATGGGGCCGAAAACCTTGAGTCGTTACTCACTCTGGCTGAAAGGTTTCAGGGAGCTTTGGCAGAAGCTCATTCTACAAGACGGAAATATACTGATATGCCTGCAAAAGCATCTACACACCCCTGTTCCGACAATCACCCTAAATCTAGTGGATTTTCCCATAAAGCACAGAACACATCACAAACTTATAATAGGATAAAACAGGAGAGGACCTCTACTAACCAGGAGACGGGGAGGAAGTGGTGTAAGGTGTGTAAGACAAACACACACCACACTCAAGAATGTAAAATTAAACCCGCTCCTCAACATGCTGCATTCATACAGACAAAATCGCCAAAGAAGAATTCAATGAGGCAAACGAATAGCCTCAATCGACCGTCCGTTACCGACACAGTGAAGGTAAATGGACAGCACGTATTATGCCTCTATGACACGGGACTGGAATTTGATGCAGTTGTCGCCTCATCACTGGTAGACCCTGGCCAGGTAACATCAGACACTGTGGAACTTCGTGGAGCCACAAAAGGTGAAAAAACAATGACTCTGCAAATAGCAAATATCCAGGTGGAATCCCGCTTTGTGTCAGGACAGATCAGAGCAGCAGTCATGGATGACCCAATCTATGACCTGATCTTGGGTTGTAGATACGTATTCCTAGGTGAACCAAAAGAACCTCTTGTTATTGCGGCAGTGACAACCCGAAGTAAAGCTGCGAGTGAACAGGAGCCAGCACCTGTGCAGAATCCCCTCCCTCAGGAGTTAAAGAATGCTCAAACACAGGATACAACTCTGGCCTCCTGCTTCAAGAAACTGCCATTTGCCAATACTCCCCTGCAGAAAGGAAACTTTTATATGAAATTGGGATTAATATATCGTAGAGCATGAAACATAGGACTAGAACATGGGCAACTAGTCGTTCCATCTACGTACAGGAACCAAATCTTGGAGATGGGTCATGCACTTCCATTCAGTGGTCACATGGGTCAAAATGCCACCATGCAACGCATATCAGCCCATTACTATTGGCCGGGGATGAATGCAGATATCATCCGATTTGTTAAGTCCTGTGCCCAGTGTCAAAGAGTGGCACCTAAACATTGGACATCCCCAGCGACGTTAGGAGAGATGCCAATAATAGGAACTCCCTTCGAGAGAGTAGCTGTGGATATCATAGGACCTCTTCTGAGAACTAAAAGGAGGAACCGCTGCATTTTAACACTAGTCGACACATGTACAATGTGGGGTGAAGCCATTGCACTACCCTCATCAGACTCAGTGCATGTAGCAGAAGCATTAGTGAGTATATTCACCAGGCTAGGTTTTCCTCGACAAATACTTACGGATAATGGGTCACAGTTCAAGGGAAAGTTAGCGGAAGAGGTTTTCCGAGTATTTCGTACACAGCATATTCACACCTCGCCCTATCATCCTCAGTCCAATGGACAAGTTGAGAGGTTCAATGGAACTCTCATCACTATGTTGCGCAAATTGGCTCAGGAAAAACCAGAAACCTGGGATTTGTTTCTGCCTGCAGCACTATTTGCCTACCGAGAAGTGCCACACTCTTCGACAGGTCTCTCTCCCGCCACCTTATTGTTCGGGCGTCCAATCAAAGGACCGCTTGAAGCTCTTCTTCGGGCTATGACAGATGAAAGTGCAGAGACAGTATTGTTACGGCGTCAAAATTTGTCCAGGAACTCAAGGAACGCTTAAAGGTTGGTTGGGAGATGGCATCAATAAACTTGCGACGAGCGCGTAGTAAGTATGCCAAACATTACAACAAATCAGCCAAGGACAGGGAATTGCATATTGGGGAGAAAGTACTTTTGTTGTTGCCCAGTGGCAACAATAAACTTCAAATCGGTTGGCAGGGACCATTTGAAGTGGTACAGAAGATTTCTCGTACTAATTATAAAATCTCCAAGAAGGGGAAACATAAGATTTATCATGTAAATCTTCTTAAAAAGTACGTTGAACGCCCAAACCCCGAACCAGCTCATCTTATGACCCTGGCGGTTGCCACAGAAGTGGATAATGAAGACAAAATATATGTTGAGTATCCGCTTCGTCCACAAGAATCGCACAAGGATGTGCAAATAAGCTCAACTTTAGGGAGTGCAGAAGGTGAACAAGTCAAACAACTTTTAGAAGAACACTCAGAAGTGCTCACAGATAGGCCGGGTCTGACAAATCTCGTCGAGTTTGAGATGAAAGGGACAGATCCAACTCCTGTCAGGGTGAAAACATACCCAATACCGTATGCAAAAGCAAGTGCACTGCAAGAGGAAATTGAGCAATTACTAAACGCCAATATAATATCCAAATCTGAATCACCCTATAGTGCGAGTGTTGTGCTCCTCCAAAAACCTGGTGGAGAAGCTCGTCTCTGCATCGACTATAGACGACTTAATGCTGTGACAGAGTTCCAACCAGAACCCTTACCTGACCCCAATGGACTCTTCACCAAATTAAGTAAGGCCAAATTCTTCACAAAAATTGACCTGAGCAAGGGTTATTATCAAATCCCGGTCAAGAAAGAAATTAGGCCGTTGCTTGCTTTCAGTACGTCTGAAGGACATTATCAGTTTAATGTTCTGCCATTTGGGTTGAGCAACGCTCCGGGTATCTTCACCAGAATGATGAGGAAATTACTCACCCCATTGCAAAATAATGCCATCCACAACTTTATGGATGACATATTAATATCAACGAGCACATTTGAGGAACATTTGGAAGCCCTCGCCCAGCTGCTCCAGCAACTGAAAGAGACGGGACTTACGGCGCGACCCAGTAAATGTTTAATTGGTTTCAAGGAGTTAGAATTTCTGGGACACACGATCACTCATGGCTGTATGTGGCCTGTGGATAAAAACGTTGAGAAAATAAAACAAGCACCGCGTCCTATTACCAAGAAAGACACCCGTTCATTTATGTCCCTTTGTGCATATTACCAGCGCTTTATTCAGGGTTTTAACACACTGACCGCCCTGCTGACGGATCTGACCAGGAAAGGCCAGCCAGAGAAAGTAGTTTGGACTCCGGATTGTGAAGAAGTGTATGCTACACTTAAACATAAGCTGACATCACGACCTATACTGAGACTACCGGACCTAGCAAAGCCGTTTGTGCTGCGCGTAGACGCATGTAACATTGGAATTGGGTCTTCACTGATGCAGACAGATGATAACAATCCTGACTTGTTGTTTCCTGTAGCCTATGCCAGTCGTAGGTTAAACTCAGCAGAGAGGAATTATTCAACAATTAAAAAGGAGTGTCTTGCCTTGGTATGGGCGGTACAAAAACATCAGCCATATCTCTATGGAGTAAAATTTACAGTACAAAGTGACCATGCCCCACTTATGTTTCTAGCGGCGTCAAAGAAACTTAATGCACGACTCATGCGTTGGGCTTTACTACTTCAGCCCTATTCCTTCAAGGTGGAATACATCCCAGGGAAGATCAACGTGAGAGCAGACTTTCTGAGCAGGCATACGCTGGCAGAATTAGACACAATCGAAGAAACACCATCGGATTCAGCATCGCTGTCCGAGAGGATCGTAAAAGTAAATGAAGAGAGTGAAGTTTAGACGTGACGTTAGAATCATACGTGATAGAATGCACAGAGAAAGTTAGACTCGCGTTGTTAGTCTGACCACTAACTTAAATGGGGGGCTATCTGTCATGGAGCAGTCTATCCTTTCTCTTCCTAAATCTTCCACATTCCTTTACTCAGTCCATCCTGTCACTGTTTTCTAGTCTTCCCTATGACCCCCTTCTTTTTTTTTCCTACGAGAACGCGAGATCAGGTGAAGTTCTTGTATTAAATTTCGTTAACAGGCCATTTAGATTCCGCAGGTAGGGTTTTGCGAAGACGCGATGGTAATGGTGGGTTTTTCTGGGTGACATCAATTAACCCGTGACCCATAGACGACCACCTATTTCCGGTCTTAAACTGTATTTATCAGAGGAAAATGTAACTTTACTTTACTCTCTTGATGAACACCGTGAAAGCAGCCTAAACTAAATTTTAAGTACATAAGACTTTTAAAGAATATACACAGATTGTACACAACTGTGTGTAAAGTCAATAACGTGCTTATGAATATATTCAAATATTCAAGTTCTGATTGTGTGAACCTGAAGTGATTTTGTGTGGTGAGTTATCTCCCAAAATTATTTGTTTAATTATTGCTTAATGATACAAGTGTAATTTGCAGAAGAAGTATGTGGTTGACTATGATAAGAAACATATGTTATGCTATTGGATTTAGTTCTTCCATATCCATTATGTACCTGTATAACATATTATTAATTGTCTTATATGATTTGCTTATAGTATTTTATTACTGTGCATTATTGCTTGCCTTATTAGAACACAACTCTGTTATGAGTATACATTATGAAAGCTGTTGTTCCTTGCTGAAAAATAATTAAGAATTAATTATTAACTAAAGATACACCAGACTACAAGACAGACTGTTGATTGTGGAAAATAGTAAGACATATTAAGTGTAGAGGAGAGACACTTGACTTGGAAGGATGAGGACAGAGCCTGTTAGACAATGGTCACTGAGATATATTTTACATACAGTGTACTGGACAGTCAAAGTCTTCAGTGGTAAGTGTGCCTATGCTCTGAGACCAAAAGTCTTCGGGGAGGAACTTAATACATGTAAAATCTCTTTAGACAAGAGATTAATGGTCCCCTTACTTTGTTCTCCAGTGCAGAGTGTCAGTAACATAGGACCTGGCTTCGACCTCCCTCAATTTTGCTGAGCCCAAAAATCAAGAAGGGACAGGGACTGAATCTTCACCCCTGAGTGTGAACCAGACATCCTTAAAGACACTAGTGCCACACAGGGCAGTCAGTCACCACCACGTGCTCTCATCAAGAAGTCACAGCAGAGTGTCCTCTCAGCCTACATCCTACAAGAACACTACGATAAGTATAATAAAGCGAAGGAAGACCACATACACCCATAGCCATCAAACGCTCAGACTTAGTCAGGGAAGAAAATAAAGCACCCCACTGGGACCTAGATTCCTGTTTATTTTTCAGATTTAAATGTCCATATTTTTTTTTTCATCAGATGTAAAATAACCCTTTGTAAATGTGATTCTCTTAATAAATAGCATATTGTTTATTTACTTACTACACGTCTGAGTCAATTTGATAAAATATCATAAGCCTGTCCAGGGCTCTCTTTTTGTGATTACTTCCCTTTCTTGTTTACTGTCCTTTTTTTACTGTCGAATTGTCAACATCGTGTGGTGTATGTTAGTTGTGGAACAAAGTCACGTGGGAGAACAACTTGTCTGATATTCTTATATGGTATTTAATTACCCTTGATTCCAGACAGTTAACCTCTTGGTTTCATAACAAATAACATCATTATTACAGTATTGCAAGAAAATCAATCTATATTCTTAGTGTTATAGTGAGCAGTTGACCTGTGTCGACCTTGCTCTCTCCCTACGCGTGACATCGCCTCAAACCGAGAGATTAAACGAAAATCTTTTGGGACTTTTAGAGGTGCTTTCTCGTACGGGCGAGAGACTGAAATATAAGGACAAAGCGGCGCGTTGAAAATCACACACACCAAATCCAGAAGCCAAAGTGATAAACTGGAACACAGCATCTGCAAGAAAAGTTCTATTTTCACGCTGCATGCAGGGCAGATTAAATTCAGCCAAAACAGTCTCACCGTGAGCTTATAAATCCTAAGAGGGTATGTAAATTTATTAAAGATATATATATGACTAATATCATTTCATTTCAGATGTTATTTACGATTTGATTGTATCAGACATGATAAAAAGAGAATGACTCTAACCAGAGATAACCTTCACCGGCATTGTCAGGAAGCATAACCATTAATTGGTTAGCCAAATATATCATGGCTAGTTCTTGCCTGGAAGCTTACGACATACCAGCAAGTACATAAGTGACTTGACATCCATAGGTGGAAGGCAAAGGTTATATCGTACCCATGTATCATAACATGTGATTTTGTTAATTCTGCACAGTATACATTATCTTATTATGCTATCTCTGTAACATACTACCATGATTTATTCATTTATATACAAACAGTGAAGACATGGTCGCATCATGAACAGCAGTGGGTGGTGAGATTGTTGGAACACCATGGCCACCTATTACCTTTTGTTCCAGGTTTTATGATCTGTTTTTATGATCATTGCTGATCAAGATTATGATCATTCTTGGTCGAATTTACCCAAAAGACTTGAAGACCGTTGATCCTGCTAACTGAAGCCTAGAGGTCAACCAATCTTCAACACCTTAGTCCCCCGTAGTTATAGGGCGGGCTGAAGGAAAGTCTTCCGGATTCAAGTATGTCTCAGGAACCTCGAACTAATTTCAGATGAGTTATGTGTATACAATCCACCAAATTCTGTGAGCAGTTTCTAAAACGACTGTCTAATGATGACAACTAGATGGCAAGAGATAATGTGACAATCCGTTTGTTGTAATTTCAGTGGAAAATAAATCCAAGACTTTTTCGCTTGTTTATTTTGATTGTAACTGTAAATAATCATACATTTTACCATCTTCCAACACCCATTTCTCATTACAAGAATATATATATATATATATATATATATATATATATATATATATATATATATAGATGTATATAATAAATATATATATATATATATATATATATATATATATATATATATATATATATATATATATAGATGTACATAATAAATTGGGAAAATGTACTCATTTGACTTGTTAAATTTTTAACTGTTAAATTTTGAGTTACCTTTTCAACTTTTATTATAATATCACATAGGGTTACTATAGCGAAAGTAGCAACTTATACTTCTGCAGCCTAAATCTATTGTCCAGCTCAGAGTATTCACAGCTGTAACTCACTTGTGATACCAGTGTACTTCCCGGGCACTGGAACTTCATCCTTTCTGGAGAGAGATTCTACTTCTCATCTACCACTATTATCATACTAGAAAAAACTTTCGCTACAGCCACAAATATTTCATACCATTTGATGATGAAAATAACAATCTTCTTGATGAAAATAACAATCTTCTAAAAGATCAGATATCAAATTAACTGTTTTCTAAAGTTACTCATCTCCAATTTTAACCTTGTTCAAGTATATGTCATAAATAAATGTACTGTTTATACATATGCAAATATAAATTCTTCGTTTGAGTTGATAACTCAGTTAACTGAACGCGATGATTGCGCCCGTATGACTTAATTTAAAAAAAAAATACTTATATACTGAGATAAACAAATTAATATTTTGCTGATCTACGTTCGGCTGGGGGCTCATTAAAAAACGACATGTACCTATCTTACAGAAGTGGCGGGGGATACTAAGTTTACAACTATCCGAAAGCACGCAGTTATTATTTTTGCCTTCCTTAAAATACCTACGAGACACCCTAAATAGGAGCATAAACCTCCTTCTTACTTCATTGCCAAGAGTAATCTTGAGCGAAGGCTGCTACTTTTGAAAAAAAAACATCCTTTTACTCCAACAGTCGGATCATTCGTGGACCACTACGGCCGATCAAGGGAGACCACCTGCCACAACGATATGTAATCCCGAAACATCCAGTGTGCCTTGAGACTAGAGTATTGTTAATCTTTAAAACTGACTTCAGTACCATTTTTCTTTTGTTAATTTTCTATTGTTAGTTTTTACAGCCGCCTCACTCATTATTTACACGTTATTACCCCCCCCCCTTTCCACCCCCCCTCCCCCCCCCCCCTTTTTCACCACTTCACCCAGCCTCACACTTTATAGTTCCAGTTTTTTTCTTACTTTTTTATAAGTAGCCACTTCTAGTTACATCACACAAACTTGTGAAAATTATTAAATAAAATACGTATCACGAAAGCAGGGCTTCTTAACCTGTTTTGTGCCATGGACTCTTTTTGATTACATTGCGAAGGCTACGAGCCCCTTCTTAGAAAAAAAAAATGTACGTGAAGGCATGATTAAAAATTGTACATTTTAAACTTTAGGTTAGACCCCAAGGGGCCGTTAACCACAGGTTGAGAAGACATGCACTAAAGCAATGTTGAGGGGAGGTAACTGAGAGGATTTCAACGAATCCATTGGGAAAAAACCATTATTTAAAAAAAAAACAGCAGTTGTGTCTCGTTTTGGCGAAGCACGTTCCGTTCAACCTAAATACAAGGTCTGATGGTTATATTAGGGCTTATGTCCAAATATAAAAGACCTTGCGGTCTAGGAATACCAAGAATAAATCCATGACCAGCACCGTGCGGTCTGGAATTAAAAAAGTTAGTTGCTTATCCTTTACAGGACGTGGCAATCAACCCCAGCTTTTATTGGCTGTTTGTGATTTTTCTAGGCAATTTTTTCATTCAGTAGTTTGCCATTGCTTTCTGAACGGTACGGCGCTTATACCATTGTTAAAAATCCACACAAAGCGATCTGCTACCAAACCGCCTGCAGCAGGTTTCGAGCCTGGTATATCTGGATTATGAAACTGCGTTCATATCCATTAGGCCACAGACGCCGACTTACAGACTGGTCTGGGATTACCAGGTCTAAATACTTGATCCGCACCGTGTAGTTCAGGGGGAAAGGGGGGGGGGGGGGGAATGGGGCGGTGAACTCTTCGAGTTGATGAAAAAATAGTGCTTATGCTCCCTTAGGCATGCCGTAAGAGACGACTAATATTAGCACACTAGTGTAAAAGCCAGTCATAAGACGGGAATTACATTCAAAAGCACCAATACCGAACGGCAATTTTACTTATTCAAAAGTATTTTTAAAAACCACTGTGCATCACCACCAGTACACGAACTACGTAGCAGCAGCGAGGATCCCAATGTGTGTATACGGGATCACATATTCTATAAATATATTTTTGTGCACACCGTCATTTGTGCACTTTTCTTTGTCGAGTGTTACTATTTCTGGAAGAGTACATATAAGGGAAACAATACAATTAATGTCTAACTTTCAACCAAAGTTGCATCCCTTAGCGTTAGTGACAGAAACAGCTGGGATTTTATATATATTGATGCATATGGCTGGCAACCTCATCGTGTAAAACAAATTATGATTGAAATCATCACTGCTGCACGCGCTTCATCAATGCTTTGGTACAGGCTTGTAAGGGACTAACTACGGTGATGGTTCTGTGCTCTGTAGTGGCCGACAAGGGAAATACTGATGATGATGAAATCACTAACCCCCACATGGCTCATTCATTGACGAGATAAAGATAGAGTAGATGCTGCTGGCAAGGACATGTATTAAGACTGCACGCAAAAGAAAAGAACAGACCGAGACGGAGAGAGAGAGATAGAGAGATAGATAGATAGATAGATAGATAGATAGATAGATAGATAGATAGATAGATAGATAGATAGATAGATAGATAGATAGATAGATAGATAGATAGATAGATAGATAGATAGAAAGATAGATAGATAGATAGATAGATAGATAGATAGATAGATAGATAGATAGATAGATAGATAGATAGATAGATAGATAGATAGATAGATAGATAGATAGATAGATAGATAGATAGATAGATAGATAGATAGATAGATAGATAGATAGATAGATAGATAGAACTTTATTTTCAAAGGGTTGAGAATTGGGCTCACAGGCCCGTCTGACATTCTGCCCTTCCTTTCTCTCGTCTTTTATACTGATTTCATTTATTCTCACATATATTTTACCCATCAATTCAAGGAATTCAACGTTGTAAAGGTAAAATAATAGATAGATAGATAGAGAGAGAACAGAGAGAGGATACATAGAAGCGTAGGCAACCTTTCGTGACACCTCTGCAATTTGATAATCAGATGTTTTAATTCTATAACTATTTGAGAAATTGTGTCATCCGCTCTGCACGCCACGATATCTGCGGGGCACTTCTATACGGCACTGAAGATTTTGTCATGTGGTTTCTGGACTAGACCTTCCTGGAAAATGTGACAAGTAATCATCAAAGAAAACAAATTAAAGAACAAGAGGTTATAGACAGATATTTATGGAAGTGGGAAAACAATTTACTATTGTGGGAAATATTTTTAGTGAAGCAGAAAAGACTTTCACTGACGCATGATTTTTTTTAAGTGACATAGGAACGATTTTTGGTGAAGATAGAAATATCTTAATGAAGGAGAAAAGAATTTGTAGTGAAGTAGCAAAGATTTTTGGTGAAGGTAGAAATTTCTTAGTGAATTAGGAAATATTTTTGGTGAAGGTAGAAATATCTTAGTGAAGTAGGAAAGATTTTTGGTGAAGGTAGAAATATCTTAGTGAAGTAGGACAGATTTTTGGTGAAGATAGACATATCTTAGTGAAGGAAAACAGTTTTAGTGAATTTCGGAAGATTTTTGGTGAAGTTGTGACGACTTTTAGTGAAATATGAAATATGTTAGTGAAGTTTGAACGATTTTTAATGATGTAGGCTAGCTTTTTTATGAGACAACCCTGCAATAGTAAATAGTGTAAGAGCCCTATGCTTCATAATAAGCTTAGCAGTGGCGTAGGGCCCAAATTATTACAAATAACTAACTATAAGCAATCCTGGATTTTCAAAGTTATTGACGTCTTCGGATCGGTTATAAACTTCACTTTAGAATAAAGTCAGAAATGCCACCCTCTTAATTAAGGCTTGCCCTGATTTCTCACCTGGGACCCAACTCCTTGTATTTATTACCCATTCAGTGAACTAAAAATTAAGACTCAGGCTTTTTTTTTTTTTAAATCTCTATTTTTTTCTTTGGGGGAAAGTTGAAATGGAGGGGAGAGGATTAGTAGCTTGGGATCACCTCTATATTTGGTCTTCTTTCATTCCGTAGAAAGCCTGCTCAGAATCACTTAACGTGCTTTTACAGTGGTGTTGCTGCAGCAAATTTGTGTTTCGTGATGAGGGCATTAGACCAACGCGTACTGCGACTCTTAGTCGCTTTTTTTACGACATGCTTGGTATCCGAGCCAGGGAAGTCTCTACCTGCACAACAACAACGCAACCATTCATCAGATCTGTCGTCTCTATCCTGTCGTAGCTGTCAGTTCCTATCTACGAGTCCCCACGTTCTTTCTGGGACTGACAGCAAGAAGACAAACTAAATCAGACAGTTACCTCACTGTCACTGGACACATTTCTTAGGATGGATACCACCGTTAGTTCTGTTATGACTCACCAGGATACTAACTCAACAGTGGCCAGTATTTTTCACGTAAGAGTGGTTTGCCAAAAGTATTGCACGATTTATTTTTTCATTGGCTGTTTCATGATAAAAGATCCTGTTTCAAGATCTAGAAGTACACATACTACATAAAGTACTTGGTAAAGTTTGGGAGTGAGAAGTACCAGCAGAATTTAAGTTCTGTTCAAGTTGGCTATGAATGGAGATTTACAAGAATGCACCCATCACAGTGGAATAATGATATTATCAGTGCCACGGAAAATATCTCTTGAATTAATTGCTTTAGATGTGGTGTCCGTATTCGGTCAAGCTGTTTGGCTTGAAGTTTTTTTAAAGGATGATATAGCTGGCTCCATGTCCAACCCTCCATAGTCGCCTTTTACGATATGCTTTGGTAGGTTACAGAGTTTTTGTTTCATTATCCGTTTTGCAAAGAGAGAGCTTTCAAACGTTCCTCCTCTCTTCCGACAACCCCCCCACCCCCAATCCCGGTTTCCAGATATGATATTCTTTAATCGTAATTATCAGTGAGAAATTTCTATCATCTTTTTCTTGTTAGCCCCTTATAAAAGCATGGAACCACCATTACAACTACCTACTTGCAGGAAGCCCGTGCAACAGCATGTGCTCCTGGTGCGGTGCTTTCTGTATAAATGTGTTTTAATTGATAAGAGTGCCAGCCTCAAGCACAAGTTTGAATTCTGGAACCTGCTAGCTGTGCTGCCAGAGGAAAGCGCTTTAACCGCTGAGCCAATGGGACCTCATAGTTCTAAATGAAAAGTCTTCCTGCGTCATCACGAAGATCCTAACCAACTTGAGAAAGGTTAATGCATTTGTTGAGGCCCTCAATCACGTGGGATCTGCATTAAGCCCAACAAAATCTGCGCAGACATATTCCTAGGACATGTCTTAGGCAACTTAAATTGCTGTCACCGAGTACAGGTGTAAAAACCGAGGGCTGTGTAATGGCTGTAATTCCAGCCAGCAAAATGGCTTTTTGCTTTCAGAACGGATCTGACACTGACACCAGACATGTATAAATAGCATACCATGCGGAGAAAATCTGGGCAACCTTGTAGACTTTTAATTATTCTTCAGACATTATTTAAAAAAAAAATCCCTAGACAGATAATCTCTCCATATTTGGTTTGTCGTCTAGTTAAGTTCTGACTTTATGCCAGTTTTACATTTTTGTTTCGTGCGTTGAAACTTGCATAACATTTATTTAGACAGAATTTAAATTCAAGATGCATTAATGTACGAATATGCACAAGAAAGTCAGCTACTGGAAATGCCAACAAGCACACAAGCAGTATAAACGTATATAATATTCTTTGACTTATCTTCTTTCCTTTTTTCGCATGGGGCAACCACTGTAGCACCAATCATTCAGACACTGTATAATAACAAATCTAACATGTAGTATAACTTATATTACAATCATTCAGACAAAATACAATAACAAATCTAACAGGTGTTATGACTTATAATACAATCATTCAGTCCCTGTACAATAATAAATCTAACAGGTATTATGTATTATAGTACAATCATTCAGACCCTATACAATAATAAATCTAACAGGTGTTATGAATTATAGTACAATCATTCAGACCCTATACAATAACAAATCTAACAGGTGTTATGACTTATAGTACAATCATTCAGACCCTCTACAATAACAAATCTAACAGGCGTTATGACTTATACGAGTAGTTCAATCATTCAGACCGAATACAATAACAAATCTAATAGGTTTTATGACGTATGGTACAATCATTCAGACCATACTCATTAACAAATCTAACAGTTGTTATGACTTATAGTACAATCATTCAGACCTTATACAATAATAGATCTAACAGGTGTTATGACTTATAGTACAATCATTCAGACCCTGTACAATAATTAATCTTACAGGTGTAATGACTAATAGTACAATCATTCAGACCCTATACAATAAATAATCTAACAGGTGTTATGACTTATATTACAGTCATTCAGACCCTTAAAAATAACAAATATAACAGGTGTTATGAAATTTAGTACAATCATTCAGACCCTTAAAAATAACAAATCTAGCTGGTATCAGCAAACAGTGCAATCATTTGAGACGTCGTATAACGTCAAATTCATGAGGTTGGAAGTTAGTGTTTCAGATATTGCATAGCAACAAATTTAACAGGTTTTAAAGTTATAGTACAGCACGGAATAATATATTGTTTGTAGGTACACAGTAGATACTGCAGTAGGTTAGTGAATTGTTAGAGACTTCACTTATACTAAGTCAGAGCTTCATGAGGTGGGTGACGGTTCCCTTCCTCCCTGCTGTTGCTTTCTTAACTCAAAAGCAGAGTCAAGTATTCATTTACTGTTGGCTAGACTGGAGCGTGACGCTACCTGGTTTCGAACCCGTAACTTTGCTTAGAGAAGCAAGAGCTCAGACCAGTCTGCCAGTTGGCAATTGTGAATAATAAATGACCTAAATAAATACTGACATGACAAGAAAACTGCAGGAACACAAACGAAAGAAGGTGTTCACATCTGTAATATATGCGAATTATTCTTTATGGAAAGGTAATCACTTACATTGTAATTCTCATAAGGAGAACCGTATATAAAATGTTTGTTAAGGGCTGGTTGCTGTTTTTTGTTGTTTAACTAGGGCTGCTGACCTTCTCACTCTTTAGCAGCCAATACCAAGTTGAAAACGCCTTGCTATTATCTACACTGTAGACCTAGGCTTTTCCTGTGGCTTTTCTGCCATTCCGAAACGTGCTGAGTTGAAGTCATTTTTTTTTTCGTACGCCCGCTAATACTCGAGGCGAAATCTCAGGTTAAGTTTAATGTCTAACCTGACATTGATTTTACGTGAGTATCACTTTTTTTCTTGTACAGAGACAGGTGTCCCTCGCCATTCAGGCAGATACTCGCCGATTTCGGAGGTACCCATTAGAGCTGGGTCGGCTCAGGAGCCGCCAATCCCTGGTCGACGACATTCCATCAAATGTGCTCGCCAGGTCTCGAGTTAATCCAGTCCAAATCTCGGTCGACGAAAAATCCTCAAATGCCGTCGCCCGGGTTTGATCCTGGATCACCCGGTCGCCAGAGCGGTGTGGTAACCACTACGCTAGCGCGGCTCCCAGTTGAAGTCATGAACTCCAGTTTCTCCAGCCTGGCTTGCATTCAAAGGATCGTCACATAAGGGTCCCAAGCTAGAAGTAAAAAGCGATTTGGTATACTGTACATTCCCCGCCATTCAAGGGGGGCTGCCCAACTTTGCAGAGCTAAAATACTGTGCTTTGGTTCTGGGCTCTCCCAAGGAATTGTCACGTCCTGCACAGAGCCACGTCTCAGCTCCCCCTGCCTACTTCAGGGTTCTCAGTGAGATCCTCCCGAATGCAGTCAACCAGGTCAAATAATTACGTCCGGGTCTCAAGTGACTTCTCCAAGCTTAGTGTGCAATGCTGGGTTTTCAACAAGTTTCACCACAGGGGGAATCCCTGGAGGGTGTGGATGGTTTCAAGAGTCAAGGAGGGTGTAATTAGCCTCACAGACAGTGGTTCACTTCCACATCGGTATACTATAGCATCGTGCATTGCTGGTGGTCATATAATGATGACTCCAGATATGCCTCCATGCAAATTAAGGGTTGGTGTAAACAATGAGTGCAATAAAACATCTAACACTTCCTATGGTGTTGCGCAATCATTCACATGGTTGTATTATAACAAATCCAACACTTTGTTTTACGATGAAATCATACAATATTACATATGTGCAATTTTATAACAAATCAAGAATATGTTTTTTTCATGTAACTTCTCTAACAACCAGGGGCAGAATGAACCGTCAAGCAATCGGGCAATGCTCGAGGGCCCACGGCAGTATGTGGCCCACTCTCCCCATGCCTCCTTCTAGCTTAATCACCTATCAAGGAGCCAGTATCCCGTATTGCCCGGTGGTCTAAATCTTTGTAAGTCCGCCCCTGCTAACAAGATATATTTAAACACAACTTGTCTATCTCTCCGTTGCATCTAAATTTGAGGAGCTCAGTAAACAATAATAGCCAAAACTGTTGTCCACTTTTACGTAAAGTAGAGTGATTAATCTTCGTCCATACACCGCCCGTTTTTTTTTCTTCAAACCAAAGCAAGACGCGAGATAAAGATAGGCCTCTGAGAAGGACCTCCATGTTTATGTCTGCCGAATTTTAAGGGTACGTGTCGCCATTTTAAGTGCTCTTAATTTGAAGAGGGTTAAAAAAAGAAGTGATATGTGTCTTAAAGATATGTTCGCCACAGCAGTTAAACAACTATTATGGATTTATCTGACGTTCTTAATGTGACAGCCATGTTTTACCGCTTGCATAAACACGCCAGACTTTTCACAAACCAGTCGCCAAAAAGTGACAGTTGCTTGGCACGAGAGCGGACAACGGCAATAAAAAACGCGCTATGAACATCATAGAGCTGCAAATGGGTGCGCTTTGAGTGACGTTCCACTTATGTAATATGGTGTTTGCGTGCAAGTGTGTATGAGGGCGCCCATAGGTGTTTGTACATGCAGAAATGTAAGCTTTTGAATGTATATGTGTTTTTGTATGTTTGCAGCAGTGCTAAAATAAAGTATTGGTACTTTTGGAACACGTAGCGTCAGATTGGCAGAGTATTTAGAGCGCTTCTTCTCGCAGCAAAGTTACTGAGTTCCGTGTTCGAATCCCGGAAACGCCACGCTCCAGTTTACCACGCTACAAATGGGTACCTGTTTCAGCTCTTGCCTTGTATAGTTTTTGCGGGTCTCTCATCTGAATAGACACAGAATAGTACTACTGCACACTCGGGCATGTTCGTACAAGGTGACAACTGAGAGGTTATACATAAGGCTCGCAACCTCATCATGTCAAGCAAATTGCCATAGAAACATCGCTACAAGAACATGTGACAGCTTGAGGCAGGCTTCTTACAAGGGGACCAGCTAAAGTGGTCGTTCCATGCTCCGTAAGGAGTATCAAGTAAAATGACGTCTGTACTCTTGAGTTAGGGAAGAAGACAGCAGCAAGGAAGAGAACTGGTCACGCCACATCGTGAAGCTGGATATATTACAGTGAAGTCTGTAACACTTCACACTCTAACAGCAGTATCTGCTCGAGGACTAACTTGACCTTGACCTACGACTTAGAAGGATGAGAAATTACATCAGATGATGAAAACGTCAATAAAAAACATGGTGTCATCCATTCGTTACTTAAACTGTGTCGTGAAATGACATCTGGTTCACATCACGAATTCAAATAACTCTGGTCTTAACGGTGCGCCATACATTGTAAAAAGATATGATACCCCGACCAATGAAAACGTTTGTTTTGGTCCTGTGTTTACAACTGCAGGGAGCATCAAGATGGCCAGACCCTATTTTGTGTAACATGATTTACTTAGGAATTTTGGTACAACAGTATAAAAGAAGTATCACTTGGCAGAGGTTATCAAAACGATATTAGGAATGTTACTCTACCCGTAAGTAGTAATACTTTTACTAATAATATTATAGGAAGGGAGAAATCTTAGGTTAAATGCATTAGAAGCTTCAGGTTGGCCTAAAGTTAGCTGTTTAAACTATGCATAACAGAAAATGGAAGTAGTAACCAAAGAGATTATATATTATATATATATATATATATATATATATATATATATATATATATTATATATATATATATATATAGTGATATATATATATATTATATATGTATGTATGTATGGTATATGTATATGTATCATGTATCTTGTATCTGTAACTGTATATATGTATATATACGTATATACATGTAACATACATACATACATACATACATACATACATACATACATACATACATACATACATACATACATACATACATACATACATACATACATACATACATACATACATACATACATACATACATACATACATACATACATACATACATACATACATACATACATACATACATACATACATACATACATACATACATACATACATACATACATACATACACACATACACACATACACACATACATACATACACACACATACACACACACACACACACACATACATACATACATACATACATACATACATACATACATACATACATACATACATACATACATACATATCAGAATCTTTATTCTCGATAAAATACATTAATATGTACAGACATGATATAATAGATACAACATGGCAAATAGGAGAATCATTAGAATTTACATAAAGTGTTGAAGACGTCTCAAGTAGTTATATGTGGGTGTTTTTACATCGAACCTTTGTGTTACACATACATAAAAAATTTTTAAGCTTTCTAAAAGACATTGGCATATAATGATATGGTATACCCTGCCAAAAATGAGAATTATTGAAATTTACAAAATGTGTGAGGAATACCATTCAAGTAGAGCAATATGGTTGTTTTTACATGGAGGTTTTATCAGAATTTTGTTTGCCATAAAAAAACTTTGACGGCTAGTGGAGTGAGATATTAAATATAGCATCAAATACAATAGTCGTATGGTATAGTATACAGAGGAGCACAATTGAGTTTAGACTGTGTGGAAAAACATCCCAGCAATTCAAAATGGGTGTTTTTTACATCGAAGTTTCCATATTCTGTAAGAACCTATAATTGCACTAATACTGACATATTTACATAAAACCTTTGCTTCAAATTTCCGCAACCCTAGCGACATTAATCCACTCACACACTTTGCATGCACATGACCCAAACTACCAATTATCAGTACGATTACATGCGTACGGTAGCCTAGTTCGTTAATTTCTGCAGTCAATGGATAGTACTTATCAAATTTATGTTGGTAACATTTATCTAAATGGGCATCATATGGTATTGCTGCCTCCACTATAAAAGCTGTTTTGTTCTGTCGATTGATTATTGTTAAATCAGGTTTTACGGCATGAGTTTTAAATGAGGTGTTGCTGCTGCCGAAAAGTGATGGTTTAACTATTATCTCTTTGTTTATTGTTATGTCACTTTTATTATTGTATGCAGATTTCAGTTTCTCATAAATAATGTCTACAGCTCTATTGTGCCTTTGTTGGTATAATGTTTGAAATTTGGTACATCCATTCAATAAATGTGACACTGTTTCGTATGGGTGGTTACATATTTTGCACATTTTCGTGTATGTCTGTGGGTAGTATAGATGTAAAAGACTTTCGCATTCCAGCAACTGTAACCTCGATCTCACAGCAAATGAAAGTATTTTATCACTTAATTTAACATTAGATAAAAAAACTAGATGACAATGAGTGGTTTACACATTTCATTTCGCGCACTATTTTCCCTTGTGACGATTTACTTTTTAGTTCACTTAGAATTAGGTTAAGTTTATGTGATTTAAATCCAGAATAAAAAGCATTTGCTGACTTGTATGTTAGACTTACATCTTCATCTACGTCTAATTGTACACTGTAATGGCCACTGTCATCCACTTTCACACTCACTCCTTCACGCGCGCATTCTTCATTCAGTTCTACCCAAAATGATCTTGGCCAATTCACCTTCGATCTTTTAGCTAGATGGTTTGTTTCGTTTAACTCGTAGCTTGCAAAGTTATTCCTATCTTCACCTACTTGGTCTATTTTACGTTTTTTCATATGTCTATCTAACGAGTTTATTGCTGCAGTTTTTACAAGATTATCATCACAATTGAGCATACTGATAAGGAATGAAATATGTCGAGAGTGGTATAATATGAAGGGGTTTGGTATGCCAAGGCCACCCTTCGACCTGGGACAGAAGAAATAGCTCCTTGTGGATGATTCATTTAGCACTAACCATGTTCTAACGTGTTGTACAATTTCATCTTCAATTTCTTTAAGTTGTTTTTCTGTAAAGTGTATGTTAGAAAAATAAAACATGAGAGGACCGAAACACATCGAGTTAATTAATGAGATCTTTGCTGATGTTGGTAGTGGTGTTCGCTGCAAGACAGCTACAAGAAAAATGCCAAGAACAGCACTGTGACCTGTACACAGCTTTCATCGACTTGACAAAGGCGTTCGACACGGTCAGTAGAGAGGGTCTATGGAAGATCATGGCAAAATACGGCTGCCCAAAGAAATTTATCACAGTAGTGCAGCAACTGCATGATGGAATGCAGGCTAGAGTTCAGGAAAACGGTGAGCTATCAGAGCCTTTCCCCGTCTCAAATGGAGTTAAACAAGGGTGCGTACTTGCACCGACTCTGTTCAGTATCATGTTTTCTGCTATGCTGACTGATGCTTTTAGAGACGGGGACACAGGAATCGACATTAGTTATCGAATTGATGGAAAATTGTTTAACGTTAGGAGGCTTCAAGCAAAAACCAAGGTCAAATCACACACCATCAGAGATCTTCTGTTTGCTGATGATTGTGCCCTCAATGCTGGCTCAGAGGCTGATCTGCAGCATAGTGTGGATAGATTCTCCGAAGCCTGCGCCAACTTTGGGCTTACCATCAACACGAAGAAAACAGAAATCATGTACCAACCAGCTCCTGGCACAGTTTATACTGAGCCAGTCATCAAGGTTAATGGTGAGAAACTGAATGTTGTGAACAGATTCACATACCTTGGTAGCACACTATCCCAGAACATTGTCATTGATGATGAGGTGAACACCAGGATCTCCAAAGCCAGCAGCACATTTGGCAGACTATACACCAACGTTTGGCATCGAAGTGGCATTAGTCTACAGACAAAGCTGAAGGTGTACAGAGCTGCGGTGCTTCCAGTGCTGCTATATGCATGTGAAACATGGACTGTATACAGGCGCCACGTAAAGAAGCTAAACCACTTCCATACAGTCTGTCTCAGGAAGATAATGAACATCAAATGGCAAGACAAGATCCCGGATACCGCCGTTCTTGACAGAGCTGGTATCCCTAGTATTGATACTATTCTGATGCAGTCACAAATTCGCTGGGCAGGTCATGTAGTCCGCATGCCAGACCATCGACTGCCAAAGATACTCTTTTATGGTGAGATGCAGAAGGGTAAACGCTCCCATGGTGGCCAAAAGAAGCGCTTCAAAGACACGTTAAAGACGTCATTAAAAACCTTTGACATAAACCCAGACACATGGGAAGCTGCTGCGCAAGACCGAACTGCTTCGCGCACATCTCTTCGTAAAGGTGCAGCAGCATGTGAATCATCCAGAAGAGCAGCAGCGGAACTGCGGAGACAAGCTAGAAAGGACCGTGAAATAAAACCTTCACATGAAGCAAACATTCCCTGCCCACACTGTCCAAGATCTTTCCAGGCCCGCATCGGGCTCTTCAGTCACCTTCGTACCCATAGACTAACCTAACATATTCTTAAATAATTGGATGAACAGAGTGGTCTTCATCACCCGTGATGGACGAACAACCAACCAGTGGGGCACTGCTTAATTTTGTTAAATTTGACCTAAATTCTAATATAAGGCTGCTTGCTTGAAACTGGTCCGATGTATTATCAATTGTAATGTCATGTCCTAGGTATCTGTAGGAACGCCCTCGATCAGAAGAGGGGATTTCATGACCTTGGATATTAATGTCCGCCTTACGAGTTTTGACCCAATTGTTTCCGCTTCGCTGACCGCTGAACACTGCACACTTTTGTGGCTTAACCTCCATCCCGCTGGTCTCCATAAATGCTGTTGTCTTCTGTGCCATTGATTGTAGGTCGTGTATGTTGGTGGCAAAGAGACTTACGTCATCCACATACCCTTGAATGGGATTCGGCACGTGATGTATTTGATAACCTTGCTCAATCCACCGGAGCCATTTATCGATGCCTTGCTCAAATACAATAACACTCCATGGGCACCCCTGAATAATACCTCTCTTACGCTCAATCCGGTCTGTGATAGTACTAGCGTTTTTAACTTGATATATGATATACATACCTACCTACCTACCTACCTACCTACCTACCTACCTACCTACCTACCTACCTACCTACCTACCTACACACACACCTACCTACCTACACACACACACACACACACACACACACACACACACACACACACACACACACCTACACACACACACCTACACACACTATATATATATATATATATATATATATATATATATATATATATATATATATATATATATATATATATATATATATATATATATATATATATATATATATATATATATATATATATATATATATATATATATATGTAAAGCCTAATTCTAAGTATAAGGGAAACTCTACTTGACTAAAATCGCATCAGGAATAACGGAGATACTGTAATTTAAAAAGCATTTTTCCTACATTGAACGATAGGCAGAATAGTCCCACATTTTCTGATTTTGATTACATCTTTTGGGATTTCCGTCTCATACGGACGAGGCTAGACTATAAATAGAATCGCCTAACAAACTTCGGTCAGTCACGATTTGAAAAACACAGAAAGCGGAGGAAGCAGTGCATATATTAATGCCAGCGTTTGCCTTTCTGCAACTGTAGCAGACCTTATTCACCATTGAGGACCAGTGTAATTATAATAATTAATCCACTGTGCGATACGATGTGTATAAGATGTGTATGAATGGACTGTGTATTCTGATGAAACTTACAGGCTCATGTGTACTTCTAGAGGCAAAGCCCGCCTTCGGAAATATTTAAATATATTGAGAGAGATGGCTAATTGTGTCTGTAAGTTGGGAAATGTATTTAAAGAAGTATTTCTTGAATGGAATGAGACACTTGACAGGGACATAAAGAAGGATGAAAGGGATTGATTCACAGTATCGTTTGACGTATTGTTAAATAGTTTTACTCACAACCAAATTATGGTATGGAGGCGAATCATGGGACGATACTTATAAATTAAAAGGTAGAATTAAATTGTGATCATTTTGTATTAAAATGATTGTTGTTGACTACACTATATCTTGTGCGTCTGCTGGCACGCTTATCTGAAACTGTCTATCGTCCCCATCTGTGTCATAAGAGGGGTATGGATAGAAAATACAGGGATTGCGTTTGAATTCATTGCAGGTTTAATCCTTTAAACACAAGCTTCAAAAGCAGAAGAGGCTACTCTTACTAAAGTTTCATCGTATGCAGTGCCAGTTGGTGATAACAGGCCCGTCATCACGTGAATACTTACTGGAACAAGTTCAGCTGAAATTGTGTTTCCAGCATATAAAGGAGCCAGCTGCCGTGATGCAAATAAGTGAATGACTGCAACTGTCAAGCTTATCCAGCTCAAATAAAGAAACATATTTTCCAGTTCAGGATGACTAAAATAATATAGTGTTTTGCAACTTTAAATAATAATAATAAACAATTCTACCAGTGAATACTCCAGCCAGAGAAGTTGTCTACAAGATGATAGACATTGTGAACCAAGAAATAAAAACATTTATTTAACTATTATTATTTATTTCATTCTGTAAAATATTTGAGTTCAACATTTTCAAACAGAGAAACATATCTGTTAATTAAATTGTAAATATTCACCAGAAGACTTTTCTTAAGTTCCTTAAGTTGAATTTTAGTTCTTGTTGGTGAATATAAATATACATATACTATATATATAAATTACCCCTAGTAGAGTCAAAAACATATTAACTACCATAACCACAGAGGCAGATCAGGAGAGGTAGCAGTTAGGGACTCAGAGTACCACATCAACATCTTCTCTGGGAACTTACGTAGCTTGACCCTACCTTTGTATCTATACACCCTTACTCTCTCTTCAGAGAAGGGGGTATTACTGACAAGACCAGACTCTTATCTGGCACTATCCTGGTATCATCTGATATACCTTTATGTCCAGGATATCTTATTCTTAATAACATCTCAAACCTCTCGCAACAAACTGATCGGTGTTATTCTTTGATATTTTGTGTCTTTTCTAGCTCAGCCTTACGAGAGAGGGAGGGGACGTCAGGAACATTTACCCTGGGCCTCACTTCATAGAGGATCCTCACTTCAACCAAGGTTTGGTTTGATTTTCGTTTGGTTTGGTTTTGGTTTGGTTTTAAAGACTATCTACATTGCACACGGGGAACTCCGTCAGTGCTTCGATCTCCTCTCTTAGATCACACAAGGAGGATCTCAGCGCAGTGCACAAACTCCGTAGCACCGGCGAGAATCCCAATATGTCTATATAACAATCACACATTCTATAAATATTTTTGTGGTGGGTAGGTTTCTACATTTTGACAGGGAAGCGGCCTTATGGCCTACTCTTTACGATTTCGAACTGCCGTGGGATTTTTAACGTGCGCAACTTGCAAACGGGATCTCCTATTTGTTCACAATTATCCGAGAAGGCTAGGCATCCAATCTCACTACCCAGGAGACGGGGGGGGGGGGGGGGGGGGGAAGAATATGACATCATTAGGACCACTGGTTCTGAAAAAAAAAAACAATTCCATAAATGACATCGAACCCAGTAGCTTTAGAATTCGAGGCGGACGCTATACCTCTTAGCCACTCCGATCTCACCTCAACCAAGGATGCGTTATCAACGCACTTTTTAACCTCTCTTCCAAAACAGTGATGGAGCCTATTTGTTTCCATCTCTTATATATATATATATAATTTTTTTAAGTTTTATTTCGGCGGTGATGTTCCAATGTTTTCTTGCAAACCCAGAGGGTACCAACTAAGCAAACTCGAAATTAATATGAAACAAATATAAAGGTATGTTATAAGGCACTCGTAGGAAATAAAGAAGTAGAACACTAGACAACAGAAAAACAACAGACATGAGTGGTTTCCCTTCCTTATGTGTTATAAGCAAACTCGACACTGGTTTGCTAGATGGCCGAGTGGTGTAATGTCACAATTTGGAGGGTTCTCTATCTTAGAGGGATTTAAGAAGGGTCTCACAATATGAAATGGCCCGGGCTTCATTTGAACTCTAAAAAGGGCCTGCTCCTACGATCTGTTAGAGAGAGAAAGAGAGAGAGAGAAAGAGAGAGAGAGAGAAAGAGAGAGAGAGAGAGAGAGAGAGAGAGAGAGAGAGAGAGAGAGAGAGAGAGAGAGACAGTTACAACCTTTTTGTGTCATCTGACCAATACTTATGAATAGGAAAGGTATGGCGGAAATGAAGTCTGTGTCCTATATTCCATAGTTGTGTGTATTGTCGAGAGAGCGACTAACTCCAGTTTTGGGGTGCTTAGCTGGTCGTATTTCTTGTCATGGTTAATTCTCACAGCGAGGCAGGGGTGCTATTCCGATGGTACTTGGTTTCGAATCTAATAAATTCTGTGACTTTTAAGTTGCCTGGTGTTCTTTCTTTTTTTTTTTTCTTTCTTTCTTTCTTTCTTTCTTTCTTTCTTTCTTTCTTTCTTTCTTTCTTTCTTTCTTTCTTTCTTTTCATTCTTGGTCTTGAGTGCTTACTATTGATCTATTTTCGTTAGTCATTCATTAGCTGGTGAGAGAAGCAGTGACAAAGTGACACTAAAGAGGATATAATGAAGAGTTTCTGCAGACCTGGAAATAACATTACCGAAGAACTAAATAGGTCAAAGAGGCTGTGAAAATCTAAGGGATCTGTCGAGCATTCATGTTTAAGTCACAGCTGGTGCTGAGTCAATCTATATGCGATTTGTGAACACTGATTTATTTCTACTACGTATCGGTTTTCGGATTTAAGAAATTAGATTAGGAAAGTATTGAGGCAAAGAGCGCAGACAGAAATGAGAACGAATGAGCGTATAATAAAGCAGATAATTGTTGTAATGGACGGAGGTATAAAGCCACAGAACGTGTTTTAAAAGCCGAAACAATGCCTTTCTCTTCCTTGTACAAGGTATTTGTAGAAAAGACCAATGTCTATATCATTTGTTTCCATGTTTGGTAATTGTACAATATATTTCCAGTAATTGTCTCATTGTCATGTTCTCTGTTTGTTTTGATGTATTTCTTCTATTCTTTAGCTGTGGTATAGAAAGTGTCTGTTCATCTGTTCCTTCATCTTCCTATCCTTCCTTTTTTTTTTCTAGCAAATTTTAAACAAATATCGAAAGTAGAGCAAAGTTTGATAGCCGTATCCGGTGGGTTAAATAAATAAAATTAAATTAAAAAGAAAGGTAATACTTCTCACTTTGAGAAACTAAGACGTTTTACTATTTCAAGATCTTTATTTTATGTTATATTTGTTTTTAAACCCACCGTTTACTACCGTTTTATTGCAGTCCTGCTCATTTCTTTGATAGTCATACGGAAGCAAGAAAAAGAGAAATAAAGAACAATGACACAAGACAACGAAGAAGTAACAGGCATGTAGGGAATTGATCCAGTAGGTTCCATTTTCGTATCTCAACAACAACAAAAAGTTATCTTAAGGAATGGAGGCAACAAAATAATTCTTCAGTAACGATCCACATAGCTCCGGTGGAACTCTTGAAGTTATGATGTAAATATAAAACTCTTTCCCCATCAAGTTAGAGGTCATAAAAGTGAGATTATGCAATTAATAATAACATTACCGTCTAAGATAAATTGCACCAGGAACCACCACTGCCAGAACACATCAAGTGGTTTGACACAGGTTTCCTGCATGTTGCCAGAAAAGGTGGTGGGCCCATGATATATGTGCAAGAAGTGTACATGCAGGTTTATTTTTGAACAAGTATGCGCATGTAGAGGAGTTATTGGTCGTATGTGGCTGCTACAGAAAGAGTAAGAGGGAAGAAAAGAGGAACAAGGAAACAAAAAAAAAAGCAGAAAGAAAGCAAAACATCGTCCCCAACAACAACAAAAAAAGAAAATTATAAACTAAACAAAATTAAATACATTTATGAAAGTATCTCAGATGAGATGCACAGAAAAAAAAAGACAAGAGCTAGAGAGAGAGAGAGAGTGAGAGAGAGAGAGAGAGAGAGAGAGAGAGAGAGAGAGAGAGAGAGAGAGAGAGAGAGAGATTAAAAAACGCTCACAAGTACATAATGTGGCCTGAAAATACGAATTAAAAACCCCAGAATAAATCACCAACACCGCCCTTTTAACCCTAAGGTCGTAAAGCCTCACATAGCTTTCCACACAGAGCGTATGATTTTTTTTTTTTTTTTTGATGACTTTCAACCTACATCTCTACAAGTTCCCAACATATCTCCCAAAGCCCATCTGTTTTCTCTCAAACAACATAAGGCGTTTTTAACCCTTCATAATAATGTACGATTTTGATGAAAGCTCACGATGACATTTCCCGCTTGCTCCAGAAGTGTTTTGTCTCCCCTCTAATGAGGCAATTCGCCTGTCAGCGCTTGCATGTGTATATTTTCCGAGGGAGCGATGAAAACCCCCATCGCAAACACGCCAAGAAGTCACGAGTAACGCTATAGGAAAAATTCGTTTGCACTCAACAGGATGTTTTTGTGAAAGATCTAATCTGCTTTTCCGACCTCTGTTAGACATTCGACAAATGTCGGAATGGCGCGGTGATGACGTTTGAGAAGACATAAAGAAATAATGAAAGAAGAGATATTGGGTATGTTTAGAATATACACTGTCAGGGAACAGGATAAACGATAATAAAGCAATATACCATTTTGTGGCGACATAAAGGTACCGTAAATTATATTTTTGATCTATTTCGAGTTGCAGCAACTGGAAAAGTAGCACATAAAAAAAAAAAAAAAAAAAAAACTGAGGACCTGCAAAGAGAATCAAAACTGTAGGGCGTATAGGGCTGATATATTTCGTTCTCTAGCCAAGTGTCTCTGCTAGTGTGAAGTGCAGAATTGTCCCTGAACGTAGCAGGGCTTACATGACACCAACCTCCAGCATGAGAATGGAGGTAGAGGCAGCTACTGCAGCCTTAATGTGGCTGTCTGAGATTTCATTAACAAGGGCGGTTATTGTGTCAGACTCACAATCCATGCTTCGGAAGGTCCAAAGTGGATGGCTTCGGCATGAATGGAAAATCTCCATAGATGGCTCGAATCTTCAGGAACTGGTGTGGATCTACTGTCCTGGTCATGCAAGAGTACGCAGCAATGGAAGAGCTGATGCCGCACGAGAGCTTCAAGAGCACCCATAGAAGATGCATTGGATATGGATAAGGGAGAGATACTGAGGGCAGTTAATGATCGCATATTAAAGAATGAAACTGCAATCGATGAATCATCAAGGCTAAGATTGCTGGAATTTAGCATCAAACGTAAGACCAGCAGAGATGGACGAATGAGAGGATGCATACGGCATGTATGCAACCAACGCGCATCAGAAACAATTAGCATTCATACCCTTCGACATTTGCTGAGGGAGACTGTGCACCTATGGGTTTGCCCGGAGTGCAGTGACGTCGATTCGAATTAACAATCAATTAAGCAAGTGTGTTCCATTGACAGATGTCAGCTCGTTTTGTTGTTGAATGTCTGTAATACTTTCTCTCCATCTGCATCTTGGTCTTTTCCTTGCATTTAAACCAAATCTGATACCAGGGTTTTAAAATCTTTTGTGTGCCATGGATCCCTTTGATTGGCCGTATCACGGGATTTCTCCCCTTGCTCTGCAATGATGGTCTAACTGTGGCCAAAATTCAGAGTATCTACCGATGGTCTTCAAATGTATCTACCTTTCGTTCACGATTACTCTTGGCAGAGATTTGAATTGAAGAATGATGCTTCAGTTCTAGGGAGCCCTCATATTTAAGAAATCTTTACCCTCTCTGAGCATTAATGTTAATCCCAGTGAAAGGAAAACACACATATAAAACATGTATACATATACATATGCATTGGTTAAAAAGGTTAATATAATAATTATGTACATTATTTCTGTCATCATTCAACCCCTGCTCCAACTGGAACTTGGGACTACCTCTGCGATTGGTTCTGTATGAGAAACCCGCATGAAGCAGTCACCAGCTCTTGCAGTGGTGGTTCATGAAACCATCATTCTATATGCTGAGGATGCCAACCTCGTATGAACTTGGACATCCACTAGCGATTTTCACATGTTAGTATTGCAAAATATGGAATTATAAAATGTACAAGTCACCCCAAATTGGGAGATACAGATTTCTGGCTCAGGGAAATAGTTTCGGCAACTCGGTTAAGATGCCTCTTACACGTGGTCTCGGGTGTTACTTTACAATAGAAAGGTTCCTAGGATACCTGGCTTTCCGTATTAGTAAAGGTAGAGTTTTCTTACTGTCTAAGCCCAGAAGAAGCTCAAATGCGTTGTCCGGTCCTTTAAATTATAATCCTGATTCTATTCTTTATTCTGGCTTATCTGAACTGTCTCCTTGACGAGTTGAATTAGCAGTGCGGTAATCTTAAAATGTTGTAGATTTTAAGCAACATTCGGCCCACGCATCCGCATTGCTACGTGTAGGTGAAGTCCAATCAGAGGTGTTTTATTGTAGCATCTCAAATGCCAAGCCAATAGCAAATAACTTGCTGATTTTTGTAGGGTACTACCCTAGTTTATCTGGAATCCTCTTCAAGACATACCATAAATTAATGTTCTCTGCATGTCATCTACGAATTCATGTCTGACTTACAAGACCATATAAGGTTTTGCCTCTTCCGTTGATTTTGACCATGTTACGACTAACTACTTCTTAGATCTATCACGGATAATCTCTGTCAAGATTTCATTTTCTTGTAAAAATTATCCATTACAACAAAATCTTTCCGGAAATGATTACATCATTCTCGTCCTCCAACAATTCCATTCGTTATTTTCCTGTCCGTGTCTTAATCTGTCATCAGATTTATATTTACCGTGTCTTTTTGGGCACGGGATATGCAAACTTTAACAACTTATCGGGCAACAAACCTGGTTTGGGGCATTTATTTGGCTGACCATGTCCCCAGCTCACGGTTTGCTACGTGTTTTTCAAGACAGAACGTCTAGATTAACAATAGCCTTGTAAGCGATAAGCCAAACTCACTGTGGCATCTACGCTTTTATGTTTTAACCCGTGGTTATCTTCCTATTAACACCTGGTATCATTACACGAATTTGACCATCATGACTTTAGGCTAATATTGCCCCACCGGTGTCTTATCTCACAAGGGATGGTCAATTAGGCGCAGACATGACATAAATTGAAGGAAGAAAGTGTAAAGAGTCGGGAAAAAGAAAGGGAAGAGCACAGAATGAATTAAAGGATGGCACAGGAAAATGTAACGATCGAGGTTATTTCGTCACAGACCGATGAAGGCTACTGACCCATTCGATTGTCCAATTGTGAAGAAATCAGTTGTGTCCATTTACATAATTTTTGTTCTCTCCTGCATTATTAACTTATGCCTTCATTTTCCTCACATATCGTCCTTTTTTTAGCACATTTTATACACCTACATTTTTGCATAGTCACTCCCAGACTTGTTTACGTTTCACCATATGAATCGTAGTACTACAAGGCTAATTAGACCGGCTGGCAGATTACAATTTTGTCGTGCAGTATCGTGTAATGCAGACGGTCACAGGAAATCATTGTTGACACAAAGTGGTTTCGCACGATCAACGGAAAGAAAGCCAGTCTGTCTAAGAAATCCGTCTGGGAGATTTACGTAAGCACAGGTAATAATAAGGTAATCGCTTCCGATGGTCCGTCTCTGTATCAATATTACAGATAACCTGTCAGAGGAGACAATATTGGCGGAAGGTATTAGTCAGGAAATGAGTTCACAGATGTGTTTGTAAGTTTGTACAAATGCAAATGGAAGTATTGCGGCCTTATTTTGAAAAGATAGGTCATGAGTTTAAATTTTAAAGGATAATTTTAATCAAGCGGGGGAGAATTAGATTAATACTCAACCACACCCAATTCCAAGCTTACCATTGGCTCCATTTGAGAGCAGAACATATAAATTAGCTCTCATTGGTAAGTTTGTCAAAAATACCATATGGAACTTGGAACGGAAAATGAGAGATATAAACTAGCAAAGTCTGAGACATAAATCAGATTGCATTTTCAACAACGTCAAGTAACAAGTCCCCAGAGCCAGAGAAAAGAATCGGACAAAGAATTCCAAAATTAAAAGGGACCAGATCGAAGTATTTGAGCATCTTTATAACTTAAAAGAGAACTCGCAATTTTAAATACAAAGACTGGAGACATAAGGAATCAAAAGCACAAGTCACAAGAGGAATACTAAAAATATCCAGACCAAGTGTTCGAAGCATGGAATCAGCGTTGCTGTGCTCATTATACTGTGCCAGGAGATTGTAGACCCTATTTGGGGTAAGTTGTGAACATATATTTTACAAAGTGAATGTGATATGTTACTTGCTAAGTGGTTATACAAGTTATAGGCGTCTGTCAACCTCAACATACGAAAATAGTATATTCATAAACCACTACAGCAAGTGCTGATGATTGCTTCTTGCTAGTCGTACAGAACACCGACAGCAGAAGTAACTCCCAGACTCCGAATGCAGCAGTAAGTAAGTGAGTGATGATTACATCACATATTCATAGTGTGTATAGTATCATTTTTGTGGTGAACTTCTAAATACAATATCTAAATTAGAATATAACAGTCTAGTGCATAAAGTCAAAGATAGGATAGTACTACAAAGTTTCGGCGAGAATTGTAGTCGTCGCCTACGCCTTCAGCGTATTAATTGATAACGCTTTGGCCGAACCAAAAAGGGTACCCTATTTTTCAAATTCGTCCTTGAGACAAACGTACCACTTTTCCAAGTTCAATGAAGTATTTGCCTAGAATACATTGTAGAAGGGAAGAGGACGGATAGATAACCAACGCAAATCACGTCTCACATTGTTTCTAAAAATAAAACTAACTTGCTAGCCTTGCCCTTAGGCGATTTTCAGAATACGAGGAAAACGTTAGAAAATGTGGACACTACGGTTAGAAAACACGCTTAGCTCTTATTGCGAATGACGTAATTCTAGACGTGTTACGAGAGACTCTCGTAATTAGCTTGAAAGTACATGGAAAAAGAATTGAACAGGAGGTAGTTTAAAAATAAACAACTAACATAGAAAAAAAGATAGAATTTTGAACCAAGCCACTTAGCCCCATAAAAATCATATATTCGTGTACCTGAAGACTTGTTAACCAAGAATATGTTGTTAATTATCTAAATAGTCCATTAAATAATCAAATATTGGTAATTGTCGCGAAATTGGTTTCAAGTCATTGCAAACGGGTTCAGTTAGATTTATAAACCCATCAACGATCGATTGACCGCTTTCAAAATGGCGGCGTATCACCGAAATGTGTATCAGACAGGAAATCGCCAAGGATAAATAAAAGCAGAAGGGAATCAGTATGAAAAGGATTTTACATTTCAGTACAGGGAATGATTGTGTATAACCGCATATAAGAAGGAACGGTAGGAAGTTCTCATTTACGGAGATATATGCGTATTTCGGCTGCCCACAGTTACGCTAAAAGCGTGTAACCCACTTCTGTTCTAAATATTAAAATCAATAAATAACAGTTTGGGAATTTACATGGATAGGAAGATAGAGTTTTATCAGCTGTATAAAGCAAGATAAGATGGAACAATATGGATATTATATATGCCGAGAATGAGAAAGGCAAAATTTCAGTAAACGCACAGATTGGCTGAAATCGATGTTCGGAAAAGATTTTTTTTTGCCTAGTTCTAGCTGTGACGTCAGTACCCTCCTATACGTCCGCGCTAAGCGTATATAAACGTATCGGTAAAAACTGGAGAGATACACATCGAAAGAGGTTTGAGACAGACTGGAGGCAGAGTTTCGCCACTACCCATGAATTGTGAGCGGATCGCCAGAAACATTGTTCAGTCCAGTATCTGAAGTCTGAGGGTTCCATGAAATAAATCAAACCAGACTGTCCAGTATCAGAAGCCGGTGTCGTTCATCCGAGGCAATCCCACAAAAGTGCATGACCCCAAAGAGTGAACTTCAACTGGTCATTGGCATCCCTACTGTTGGGCCTACCAAGTCTGATATCAGCAAAGGACAGTTCAGTTTCAGCAGTATCAAGTTGGAAAGATAAGTGTCCTGTTTGACACTGACCACCTATACATGTGAAACAGCCAATAGTTGAAAACAATAAGTAACCATACAGAAACTCAGTCAACTGATGACAGTTATCCTTAAATTCAAAGGACTAATAACAGTGATTTCAGTAACTTTATTATTTTAGATCTTGAAGTCTAAACAGACAATAATAGTAATTGTGTGAATACTTTTATATATATATATGTGTATGCTCTTTTCCAACTAGTAGAAATAGAATATTAGTGTAATTATTAAACTATTTTAACTGTACCTGAGGATTTATTCACTTCTTCCATTTTGTGGGTTCAGTGAATGTACATTTTACTTATCCCCTAGAATATAAGTAATCATAAGATAGTCACAGGGAGGAGACACCTTAAATCCTGGTACTACTTCTTACCAACTGGGCCAGGGTTTTCACAGTCTGACTATTTTTATGATAACAATACACCAGTGCTTATTTCTAAGACTGGGGTATTACTTGTAAGGTCAGAACTCTTTACTGGCATACTCTTACATAATAAATACTTTTAAATAACCTCCCGCTACAGTGGGGGCTCGTCTGCGGGATATATCTTTGATATTCCTGAGCCAACTTTCTATTTCTACTGTGTGTGATGGACGAACTCGGGTGACCCTGAACTTTGTTGTAATTCTTGTAAAACGGGACTTCTTTCACGTGGATTCATTAGCTATGAAACTGTTCCACAGAGGGCAAACACGTTTGCTGATTGATATGCGGAAAGTTTACCTATCGTTGATTCTGGTCATCGCATTGATTTAAGGAGAGATTAAATCACGCCCACTAACATCTCTTGAACAATCATAGGCAGTTATTTTAATTAACTTGGCCAGTGGGAGGCGTCGCCAGAATCAAACAGATACAGGGACGAGATCAAAGAGACGAACTGAGGGATTTTAGGGGAGACTATCGGCGTTATCAAAGACAGTAGTGGTCCCTGCTACGAGACGCAGTTGCTTGCCGCTATTTTCGCGTCTCGGTGTCAATTGCAGAACCGAGCGAACGGGGAAAGCGAAACGGGCAGCAGCGAGCGGATACGAAGACCAGGGGGCGGCTTCTTCTCTTGATTTGGCGGTCAGATCCCCAAAAGTTCGTGAGATCAAATAAGCTGTCAAGTTTATCATGTCCCACTCAACTTACATTCCATTTTAGCTAAATAGACCATGAAGACTAGACACGTTATCACTCGCTGGCCAGACCTTTACAGAAGCACTTGCTTTATTGAAATCTTGTTATAGATTTTCCCCTGGATTTTATATATATATTTGCAGTGATTTCTATTCTGTGCAAAGCGGTAAAATATATTGTGTAAAGTGATCAGTGGTCTAGTTCAGTCATTCTATTTCAATGGAGTTTGTGTTAATTTAAATCTATTAAATTAAACCATCTCAATAGTTCCAGTTGTAAATATAATGATCTATCTATTATATTATTTCAAAAGATAATAGATGCTTAAATTAACTTTTAAAGTCGCGAAGGAATTTATAATTAATAAATTCAGTTAAGTCCTAGTTTTATAGATGTGTGTTTTAACCACTAGAATTCGCGCAGTGTTTATTAAATACATAATTAAATACTCGAGTGTATTATAGGCTTAACGGGAAATTTATCGCGCTTGATTTTTCGGTATGTTACATGTCTTTTTTCTTTTATACAGAGTGATCGTACTTGCGGTCCCAGCTAAATAAAGAAAGAAATAAAGAAATCATCCTATAAACTTCCAGTCATATTGAAGAAACATTTCTTTTAAAATATAATCTTGTGGCGGTCTTTTTGCGACCTAGCTGTCAGAATTAAATGAAATAAAGCCCACCCAAGAACATTTTAAAGAATAATCATCAAATTACCCTTACAAACCTGTAAGATAAACTGGAAGGTAATCATCGCCAGTAGCGATATCATATTTACTGTTTACTGTGAGAGAGTATTTTCCTGACTGTGACTGAGCCTAGTTTTTTTTCCTCAATTGGATTTAATAAAACTATCATCACGCATTGAAGGAATTTTACCATAGCGGAGGATTAAAAGAGACCACTTCATTTTCACCCCTGTGCCGAACTGTGTTAGTGCCATCCCATAGACTCCTTTTATATATATAATAAAAAACCCGAGAACTCTTAGTCTTCAAGTCTTGCGATAAGTGAGAATATTTGTTACCAACAAACCCTCGCAAACATCTGGGGCGGGACATCGAAGGACTAGACAGTTCATATGTCGAAAGAGTACTTGCTGTTTTATATACTTTTATGGATCGTCTGAGGCTGCATTCGGTAAGTGTGTGAGTATATGAGTGTGGATCCTCACGCGTGTGCATGAATGACAGGAAATTTAATCGTTTTCTTTTGTAAACCTGTTGTTAACTTTCTTGCCTAGTAATATAATTTTTCTGTATTCCCTGCATTGTTCCTTTAAGGGGGAGTTGATAATTGGTTAACTCTGTTTAAAAACCCCCTCCTTTCCATTTGCTTAGTAAAGGGAAGAACAATTGGGAAGAACAGTTTTTTTCTATCACCTATAGCTAACGTTGTAACCCCTCTTTCAGAGTAATTAACTTCACTGTTAGGTTAACGTACCTATGTTCCTGATATTATCTATCTCTGGACTGGGTTTATCTTTGTCTAATAAGCGGGAAGGGCTTAGTCGATACCAATCTTCTTCACCCCTCCCAAATTTGTTATTTGCATTTGTGTACTTATGATAATTTATGTAATACCTGATATTTGTTAGTAATTGATGTTTAAAGTGAATAAAATCACATAAACTCATTTAGTTCTGTGTTGGATATACCCACAGCCCAACATTTCCCCTATTCGTTTAATATAGTTGTATCTACATCGTCTGTGTGTGTGAAAAAACTCCAAATCGGTGTGCGCGCAGATGCGAGTCTGGAAAACTGGCAAATAATTGTTTGACCAGGAGAGCGGAAGAGAAGATTGAGAGAAGCGATTTGTCGTAAATAAGTCTGTCTTTACTCTCCTCCAGCACGCTGTGAAGCAACTATTTAATATCTACATTTTCTATCACTGAGCTTTCCATCATCATTTTCCACTCTAAACCGGACCACTATTTCTACGACTCTTTTCTCTCAAAATAAATTTACGACAATATTTGGCAGTCTCGCCGGGATTATTTTGAGATACATTTGATGCACACATATTTGTGGGCTGGTTCTGGGATCTTGAGCTACATTTGAGGCAATCGTATAGCCGGGTTAAAGATATTTTGAGTCTGATTTAGTCTGGGTCTAACTAGGTAGAGTGTGAATGATTTGTCTTGTGAATTAGGGAAATAAATAAATAATTACACCCCTAGACAAACGTTCTTTAAGTATTTGGGTTGTCCACACAGCATATTTACAGGTTGTTTTCTCTCCACAGCAGTAGAAAGTACAGATAAACAAAAATATTTGCTATTTTAATTATCCTCTGGCGGAGATAATTCAATTTCTTTCTTTATAAGAGTTGCTGGGATTGCGTGATTGTTTTACAGTCACTAAGGTTTTTGAAGTTAAAAAGAGTTGAGCTTAGCTAAAGACGGATTGTTCTGATTTTTAAAAATTAAGTTAACAACGTCTCATCTCAATAATTGACTTTAGGGACGGAGTTTGTTGTCAGAGATTTAAAAATTTAGGGGAAAAAAAATTTTTTTTTTCTTTCCTTTTAAATTGTTTTAATTTAAAATTTTCTCTTCTGTTAGTAAAAGTAGATTCTTTTCCAGTGTAACTTACCATTTAGTGGCATAGTCGCTTGCGTTTAGAGCCTTAATTGCCAGATAATAGCAGCGATAAGTTTGCACAGTACAGGTAGGAGGTAACTCTAGTAAATTTTTTTTACTTTGGTTTTTTTCGTAGCGGCTTTGAGTTTTCCCCTTCTTGTTCCATCTTACTATTCTCTAGTCTTAGAAGCATCCAGTTCTTTGACAATGGCAGAGAGAATTAGGATAAGATCCCTTTTGAGGCAAGAGGCCAAGGACTCAGGACTAGACACAGAAGCTGCGAATCTGTTATCAACCAGGAACTTCAAAGGTATGACGCGGAGGAAGAGAGGGCAGAAGCTAGGAAGAAAGAAGCGGACGATCGTCAATTGGAGCAGAAGAAAATTGAGGCAGAGATGGACGCCCGCAGGGAAAGAGAGAAGGAGAGACAACGCGAAGAGAGAGACAAGGAAAGACAGCATGAATTAGCGCTCAAGGCTTTAGAGAGTCGGAGTGCCTCTACTTCAAATAATGGAGAGCCGTCTTCGCCCCAGTCTCAAACAATGGATCTCTCCAGCACTCAGTCTGCCCAATTAACTGCTATGTCGTTTTCTTTAGAATCTTTTCCTAGCCCTAACGAAAAAATTGACAGCTACCTAGAAAAATTCGAGAGACTCGCGAATCTTTATGGGTTAGAGAGTACCCGCTGGGCGCTCAAACTTTCAACGTCACTGAAAGGCAATGCTTATGACGTGTACACAAAGCTGGGACCGAATCAACATGATTATGACCTGTTGAAGAAGGCCTTACTACAGCAGTTTGAGATGACTGCCCGAAAGTTTCTGCAGTTGTTCAGAAACAGCCGAAAAGAGAGCACGGAAACATTTCCCCAGTTCTCTTCACGTCTCACGGGTTATCTGACAAAGTGCATTGAATTATCTGACCTACCTCTTTCATATGAGGGACTCCTCGAACTTGTTCTTGTGGAGCAGATAAAATCCACTTTGTCGAATGAAACTCGTAGATTTTTGGCTGAACAGGGGGCAGTCAGGCTTGAAGACATACTCAATAAAGCCGAACGCTATAGCAATGCAATGGCCGAACTTCCCAGCACTAAACGTAAACCCACCGATGAGCCATCTCGAAAACAGAATCTAGAGCAGGCATCCTATTTTTCCACTTCCTCTCAACATTATAACCAACGAGATAACAATACCCAGAAACCTCCCCAGGAAAAATCGAAATTCTACAAAACCCGATACCCCCCCAACAACAATTCTGATCAACCCAACAAGCCTACGTGGCAGCGCGGCCACCAAGGTCAAGGAAAAGGGAAGACCCCTACACCAGGAACGTCTGATCAGGGCAAACAAACCGGTGCAAACCGCATTGGATGTTTGCATACAGCCTCGAAAGGTAGAGTCAACGTCAGTGATTCTCAACCTGAGGGGGACCGACCCTCAACTCGAGGAACTGTAATTTTGAATGGTACCTCAACTACTTGTCTCTTTGACACTGGATTAAGTTTTAGTTGTATTGTTGCTAGACACCTAGTCAAACCAGGTCAGGAGACAGAGGAAACCGTCAAACTTAGTGGAGTTTTCAGGAGTGATGCACCCAGGACGCTTCCTATCGCACTGGTAGAAATACACTCTGACTTTGTCAGAGGAGTTATTAAAGCGGCCATAATGGATGATCCGATCTACCCAGTTATCCTGGGATGTAGATATGTGTTCATTGGGAGACCTAAGGAGCCGATTGTGGCAGCGGTAACCACAAGAGGGCAAGCCAAGAAGGAGAGGGAGCCTGCGCCAAACTTGTTGCCAAATGAACTGAAGGAGGCGCAACAAAAGGACCCTACTCTGGCGCCCTGCTTTAAAAAACTGCCCATGGCTAAGGACCCCAGACACAACGGAGACATCTTTTCTAAGGATGGTGTATTGTATCGTAGAACGGGCAACCCGGACACGGGGAATAACCAGCTCCTAGTACCGACGCAGTACAGAAACCAGATCTTAGAAATGGGGCACTCTCTTCCCTTTAGCGGACATATGGGACAAAACGCCACTATTCAGCGAATAAAAAACCACTATTGGTGGCCAGGAATGAACTCTGACATTGTCAGGTATGTGAAATCCTGCGCCCAGTGCCAACGGGTAGCACCCAAGCACTTGACACCCCCAGTACCTATGGGGCAAATGCCAATAGTAGGGACTCCATTTGAACGGGTTGCTGTCGACATTATTGGTCCTCTGGAAAAGACCAAAAGAAGGAACAGGTTCATCCTGACCTTAGTTGACACTTGCACTATGTGGGCCGAAGCCGTACCGCTACCATGCACTAATTCCAAGCATGTCGCAGAAGCCCTTGTGCAAATTTTTTACACGGTTGGGATTCCCTCAACAAGTTTTGACGGACAATGGATCCCAATTCCGTAGCCTGTTAATGGAGGAGATCTTTAAGATCTTGAGGGCCAAACATATCCACACAAGTCCCTACCATCCGGCCGGAAATGGGCTCGTGGAACGTTTTAACGGTACCCTCACCATGATGTTACGTAAGCTGGGTCAGGAGAAACCGGAAGACTGGGACCAATATATATCGGCTGCCTTATTCGCCTACCGAGAGGTACCCCAAGCGTCTACGGGTTTTGCGCCAGCTACACTTTTATTTGGCAGACCTATTAAAGGGCCACTAGAAGCCTTACTTCGGTCCCTGACAGACCAGAAGGCTGACGAGACAGTCGTCTCTGCAAGCAAGTACGTATCTGAGCTTAAGGAAAGGCTAAAGCTAGGATGGGATCTAGCTACTACCAACCTTAAGAAAGCCCGCGCTAAAATTACTAAAAGATACAACAAAGCTGCAAAAGAGAGAGAACTACAACCAGGGGAGAAAGTCCTATTGCTACTTCCAACCGGAAGCAATAAACTTCGCATCGGATGGCAAGGACCGTTTACCGTCCTTAAAAAGATCTCACGTACCAACTACAAGATCTCCATCAAAGGAAAGGAGAAGGTCTTCCACATAAATCTGCTAAAGAAATATTTGGAAAGACCGGTGCCATCCTCCGAGCATCTCCTGGCTGTCGCCATAGCAACGGAAGACGAGGAAGATGATGATGGTTGCATGGAGTATCCATTGCAACCCACAGAATCCTTTAAAGATGTCAAGTTCGGCGACAATCTCTCACCAGAACAACAAACAGAAACCAGGGCTCTACTAAAACAGTACAGTGCAGTCTTAACGGATGTACCTGGTCGAACAAATCTCATTGAATTTGATATGAAATTAACAAAAACGAGACCCCTGTTCAAACCAGAGTTTACCCCATCCCGTACGCTAAAGCTGATGCACTTCGCGGAGAAATAGACAAGCTGCGTCAGGCAGGAATTATCAGTGAGTCTACATCTCCTTACAGCTCGAGTGTAGTGCTGTTGCAGAAGCCCAATAAGGAAGTTCGGCTGTGCATTGATTACAGGTTGCTAAACGCGGTAACGGAATTCCAGCCCGAACCTCTCCAAACTGTTTCTGAGTTGTTCACCAAGCTCAGCAAAGCAAAGATCTTCTCCAAGATTGACCTCAGCAAAGGTTATTATCAAATACCAGTCAAGGAGGAAATTAAACCTTTGTTAGCTTTCAGCACTAGTGAAGGACATTACACATTTAACGTGATGCCGTTCGGTTTGCATAATGCACCAGGAGTGTTCACCAGGATGATGAGGAAGCTTCTACAACATTTGCAAAGTCCCCATATCCATAATTTCATGGATGACATCTTAATTGCATCGGAAACCTATGAAGAACATATTGCTACGGTTGCTATGCTCCTCAGGAGACTACAGGAAACGGGTCTCACAGCCAGACCTAGCAAATGTCTCATCGGGTTTGAACAGTTAGACTTCATGGGGCACACTATTTCTCACGGATGCAGTTGGCCTATTAAGAAGAACGTGGAGAAAATAATGGCAGCAAAAAGACCCCGAACGAAGAAAGACGTACGTTCCTTCATATCGCTATGTGCATACTATCAGAAGTACATCCAGAACTTCAACGGACTGACGGCACCTCTGACTGACCTCACAAAGAAAGGTTGTCCTGATAAGGTCATATGGGATCAAAAGTGCGAACACGCGTATAGCACTTTGAAAGGACAGTTGTCTGCATACCCCATTTTGAGGTTGCCTGACCTCAAGAAACCTTTTGTACTGAGAGTCGACGCGTCAGGTCAGGGCATCGGGTCAACACTGCTTCAAGCCGATGACAGTGACCTGAACATGCTATTTCCAGTTGCCTATGGCAGTCGGAAATTAAATAAAGCGGAACGGAACTACAGCGTAGTTGAAAGGGAATGTCTTGCTCTGATTGACGGTATCAGACGCCATCGTGAGATTCTTTATGGTACATCTTTCACGGTGCAAACAGACCACGCTCCGTTAGCATTTCTTGGTGCCAATAAAGAATTTAACGCAAGGATCATGCGTTGGGCGCTTCTTTTAAGCGTTTATTCTTTCAAAGTGGAATATATTCCGGGAAGACAGAATGTCGGGGCTGATTTCCTGAGTAGAAACTGGACTACAGAGGAAGAGGAGGAAGGTGAAGATACCAATCATCCAAAAGTTACCGATCAGGGCAGCTTCATCGTCATAAATCAAACATGAAAACACGTTTTCACGTCTCAAAAGAGGGGACGATTGTGATGGACGAACTCGGCTGACCCTGAACTTTGTTGTAATTCTTGTAAAACGGGACTTCTTTCACGTGGATTCATTAGCTATGAAACTGTTCCACAGAGGGCAAACACGTTTGCTGATTGATATGCGGAAAGTTTACCTATCGTTGATTCTGGTCATCGCATTGATTTAAGGAGAGATTAAATCACGCCCACTAACATCTCTTGAACAATCATAGGCAGTTATTTTAATTAACTTGGCCAGTGGGAGGCGTCGCCAGAATCAAACAGATACAGCGACGAGATCAAAGAGACGAACTGAGGGATTTTAGGGGAGACTATCGACGTTATCAAAGACAGTAGTGGTCCCTGCTACGAGACGCAGTTGCTTGCCGCTATTTTCGCGTCTCGGTGTCAATCGCAGAACCGAGCGAACGGGGAAAGCGAAACGGGCAGCAGCGAGCGGATACGAAGACCAGGGGGCGGCTTCTTCTCTTGATTTGGCGGTCAGATCCCCAAAAGTTCGTGAGATCAAATAAGCTGTCAAGTTTATCATGTCCCACTCAACTTACATTCCATTTTAGCTAAATAGACCATGAAGACTAAACACGTTATCACTCGCTGGCCAGACCTTTACAGAAGCACTAGCTTTATTGAAATCTTGTTATAGATTTTCCCCTGGATTTTATATATATATATTTGCAGTGATTTCTATTCTGTGCAAAGCGGTAAAATATATTGTGTAAAGTGATCAGTGGTCTAGTTCAGTCATTCTATTTCAATGGAGTTTGTGTTAATTTAAATCTATTAAATTAAACCATCTCAATAGTTCCAGTTGTAAATATAATGATCTATCTATTATATTATTTCAAAAGATAATAGATGCTTAAATTAACTTTTAAAGTCGCGAAGGAATTTATAATTAATAAATTCAGTTAAGTCCTAGTTTTATAGATGTGTGTTTTAACCACTAGAATTCGCGCAGTGTTTATTAAATACATAATTAAATACTCGAGTGTATTATCGCGCTTGATTTTTCGGTATGTTACATGTCTTTTTTCTTTTATACAGAGTGATCGTACCTGCGGTCCCAGCTAAATAAAGAAAGAAATAAAGAAATCATCCTATAAACTTCCAGTCATATTGAAGAAACATTTCTTTTAAAATATAATCTTGTGGCGGTCTTTTTGCGACCTAGCTGTCAGAATTAAATGAAATAAAGCCCACCCAAGAACATTTTAAAGAATAATCATCAAATTACCCTTACAAACCTGTAAGATAAACTGGAAGGTAATCATCGCCAGTAGCGATATCATATTTACTGTTTACTGTGAGAGAGTACATATTTTCCTGACTGTGACTGAGCCTAGTTTTTTTCCTCAATTGGATTTAATAAAACTATCATCACGCATTGAAGGAATTTTACCATAGCGGAGGATTAAAAGAGACCACTTTATTTTCACCCCTGTGCCGAACTGTGTTAGTGCCATCCCATAGACTCCTTTTATATATATAATAAAAAACCCGAGAACTCTTAGTCTTCAAGTCTTGCGATAAGTGAGAATATTTGTTACCAACAAACCCTCGCAAACATCTGGGGCGGGACATCGAAGGACTAGACAGTTCATATGTCGAAAGAGTACTTGCTGTTTTTATATACTTTTATGGATCGTCTGAGGCTGCATTCGGTAAGTGTGTGAGTATATGAGTGTGGATCCTCACGCGTGTGCATGAATGACAGGAAATTTAATCGTTTTCTTTTGTAAACCTGTTGTTAACTTTCTTGCCTAGTAATATAATTTTTCTGTATTCCCTGCATTGTTCCTTTAAGGGGGAGTTGATAATTGGTTAACTCTGTTAAAAAACCCCCTCCTTTCCATTTGCTTAGTAAAGGGAAGAACAATTGGGAAGAACAGTTTTTTTCTATCACCTATACCTAACGTTGTAACCCCTCTTTGAGAGTAATTAACTTCACTGTTAGGTTAACGTACCTATGTTCCTGATATTATCTATCTCTGGACTGGGTTTATCTTTGTCTAATAAGCGGGAAGGGCTTAGTCGATACCAATCTTCTTCACCCCTCCCAAATTTGTTATTTGCATTTGTGTACTTATGATAATTTATGTAATACCTGATATTTGTTAGTAATTGATGTTTAAAGTGAATAAAATCACATAAACTCATTTAGTTCTGTGTTGGATATACCCACAGCCCAACATTTCCCCTATTCGTTTAATATAGTTGTATCTACATCGTCTGTGTGTGTGAAAAAACACCAAATCGGTGTGCGCGCAGATGCGAGTCTGGAAAACTGGCAAATAATTGTTTGACCAGGAGAGCGGAAGAGAAGATTGAGAGAAGCGATTTGTCGTAAATAAGTATGTCTTTACTCTCCTCCAGCACGCTGTGAAGCAACTATTTAATATCTACATTTTCTATCACTGAGCTTTCCATCATCATTTTCCACTCTAAACCGGACCACTATTTCTACGACTCTTTTCTCTCAAAATAAATTTACGACACTGTGTAGAAAATTTTGTTTTGTAAAATTTTTTGGAAAGAGTAACATAGTAGGAAATAATTATATTTTTAGGAGTACCATTGAGTACAGATAAAGAAAGCTGTTTCATATATGGTGAAGTCAGTTTAATTAACTTTAATTTTAACTAAATTAATTATATTGTAGTAAATTAGTTTGAGTAAGATCACTTGCCCTACTAGACTACAGATACATCATGGCTGACTTGGTCAAATTTAGTTCTGCTACACTGCAGGTGGGAAAAGAACTTGGCATGGATGGTGACGCTCTGATCCGGTATGTCACGACGGAATGTGAAAAGTACACCGAGAGAGAAGCAAAGCAATTAGAAGCAGAGAGAGAAACAAATAAATTAGAAGCAGAGAGAGAAGCCAAGAAATTAGAAGCAGAGAGAGAAGCCAAGAAATTAGAATTAGAAGCAGAGAGAGAAGCCAAGAAATTAGAAGCAGAGAGAGAAGCCAAGAAATTAGAATTAGAAGCGGAGAGAGAAGCCAAGAAATTAGAAGTGGAGAGAGAAGCCAAGAAATTAGAAGCTGAGAGAGAAGAAAGGAGGTTACAAGCAGAGAGAGACCATGAGCTGAAAATGAGACAGCTTGATCTTGAACTTCAGGCTGGGACTATCACCCATGGTAATAGCTCACCTCATTCTGCGAATAGCTCTTTTCAGAACACAGCAAATGGGGCCATGAACTTCCACCTAGATCCATTTGTTGAAAAGGAGGACGCAATTGAGTCGTACCTGGATAGGTATGAAAGGCTAGCCTCTACATATGGACTGGAAAAGGAAAAATGGAGTCTAAAGTTATCCCAGGGATTGAGAGGTATTGCATATGATGTGTTTCTGAAACTCCCCAAAGAAGATCAGGAAAATTATGAACTACTAAAGCAAGCCTTACTGATCCGGTATGAAAAGAACTCTGAGGCATATAGGAAGAAATTCAGAACTTCTAAACCTCTACCTGGAGAAACATATAACCAGTTCTCAGCTAGGCTAGAAACGTATTTGTTGAAATGGAGTAGTTTAGGTAAGTATCAGAAAACCTACGAGGATCTGAAGGAAATGGTTATGTTAGAGCAAGTGAAAGATTCCATGTCTCAAGAAATGAGGAAATTCCTTATGGAACAAGGAGCAGAGAGACTGGAAGACATTTTGAAATGTGCAGAGAGATACCAAGCAGCTCAAGCTGAATTGGTAGGAACAAAAAGGAAGCAGGTAGAAGGATATAAGCCACCACCGCAGAATACCCAGTTTGACCAGAAGGATCATCCATACAGAAATAAGCCAAGATTTGATAATAAGGACAAGAACCCTCAGACTCAGGAAAAGAAACCCTACAAACAGGGAGATAAGTGGTGCAAATTTTGTAAGATGAGCAACCACAACACTGGTGAATGTGGGAGGAAAAAAACCTCTTCATCATGCTGCATGCTTACAGGTGAGGACTTCTGATAGGAAGGAACTGACGGTGATTCAGAATAGCCTCCATCACCCACCTACACAGCAGATAGTGACTGTGAATGGCAAACAAGTCACAGGAATGTATGACACAGGTTTGTCCTATGATGCAGTCGTGAAGTGCATCTCTGGTGCGCCCTGAACAAATCACCACAGAAACAGTAGATATTCAAGGACCACTAAAGGGAGCATTACCCCTAACGTTACCCATAGCAAAGATTCATGTCAGTTGTCGCTATGTGGAAGGGGAGATAAATGCAGCAGTGTTAGATGATCCCTTTTACCCCCTAATGTTGGGGCGTAAATATGTTTTCTTGGGAGACCCTGTAAAACCTATGGTTATGGCAGAAATCCAGACCAGGTCTGACTCCAGGAACATAGAGAGGGACACCAAATTAACATTTCATTCGACTGAAATGAAACGGGCTCAAGAAGCAGACAGCACGTTGAAGCCTTGTTTTGGCAAATTATCAAAAACACATAAAGCTCCAAGGAAAGGACATTTGTATATGGAACATGGACTCTTGTACAGGAAAGCTGGCAGAGGGACGAAAAGTCATGGTCAAATTGTTGTACCATCCACCTATAGGAATAAGGTTATAGGCTGGGGACACATATCAACTTTGAGTGAACACCTGGGTAATGGTGCCACAAAACAAAGAATAGCCACCCAGTTCTACTGGCCAGGTATTACGGAAGACATAAATCAGTATGTAAATTCCTGTCCAGAGTGCACCTATGTAGATTCAGAAAGTCGACGGAAGAGTCTTCATCAAAAATCTACAAGCAAACCAGCAATCAGGGGTACTCCCGAGATTTGCACGGGAGGGGAAAGGAAACATCCCACACAGGTTCAATTGCAGTCTGAACCCCATGCGCTGGAAAAAAGGAACAAATCACGTAGCGAAAATCAAACACCTACGGATTTGCGAGGGAAAACCACATCCAACTATCAACGAAAAGAGGGCGGTAAACTTCATGGGAAACCTACCGACCCCGTTTCACCAGCAGTAAGAGCCTGGATGAAAAGCCGAACCGGAAGGAGAGAGATAGTAAAGGATGAATATATTATTGGAAAACAGAATGTGGGCGCAGATTTTCTAAGTCGCCATCCCACAGAGCTTGAGGAGGATAGAAGAAAGGAAAACTAACCTCGGAATGGTCGATTTGCAATTGTCTTGTACCCAATAGTTAAGCTAGATATCATCCAGCTTAAAATATGGGGGAGCTATGTCGCGAAATTGGTTTCAAGTCATTGCAAACGGGTTCAGTTAGATTTATAAACCCATCAACGATCGATTGACCGCTTTCAAAATGGCGGCGTATCACCGAAATGTGTATCAGACAGGAAATCGCCAAGGATAAATAAAAGCAGAAGGGAATCAGTATGAAAAAGGATTTTACATTTCAGTACAGGGAAGGATTGTGTATAACTGCATATAAGAAGGAACGGTAGGAAGTTCTCATTTACGGAGATATATGCGTATTTCGGCTGCCCACAGTTACGCTAAAAGCGTGTAACCCACTTCTGTTCTAAATATTAAAATCAATAAATAACAGTTTGGGAATTTACATGGATAGGAAGATAGAGTTTTATCAGCTGTATAAAGCAAGATAAGATGGAACAATATGGATATTATATATGACGAGAATGAGAAAGGCAAAATTTCATTCGACGCACAGATTGGCTGAAATCGATGTTCGGAAAAGATTTTTTTTTGCCTAGTTCTAGCTGTGACGTCAGTACCCTCCTATACGTCCGCGCTAAGCGTATATAAACGTATCGGTAAAAACTGGAGAGATACACATCGAAAGAGGTTTGAGACAGACTGGAGGCAGAGTTTCGCCACTACCCATGAATTGTGAGCGGATCGCCAGAAACATTGTTCAGTCCAGTATCTGAAGTCTGAGGGTTCCATGAAATAACTCAAACCAGACTGTCCAGTATCAGAAGCCGGTGTCGTTCATCCGAGGCAATCCCACAAAAGTGCAGGACCCCAAAGAGTGAACTTCAACTGGTCATTGGCATCCCTACTGTTGGGCCTACCTTCTTCTTCTTCTTCTTGCGATCGCATCTTTGATGATTACACCGTCAGACGAGTTCTCATGATGAATTCGACTGTTGTTTGAAGTTCCTCTTTAACTCCATATAGCTTTGAGTTTAGTGTTGAGTTATTGGGCCAGTATATCTTTCTTAACTGGTCATACAGAGGACAGTCCTGTAGAACATGCTCAGCAGTTTGTTCGTTTAATCCACATGTGCACAGTGGTGAAGCAGACAATCGTAGCTTGTGCATGTGTTTATTCAGTTTGTTATGCCCTGTCCTGAGTCGAAAAATAGTTATCTGTCCCTGCCGGTCAAGAGTGTGATAGTCGTCTTTGGGTTGGTTCTGTTCTCTTCTGATAGTCTGGATAGCTCTCTTTTTCTCAAAGTATGTGACTTCATTATCTTCTTGTTCACATTCTCCTCCCTTTTTTGCAAGTTTATCTGCCTTTTCATTTCCGGGTACACCACAATGAGATGGTACCCACTGAAGTATGGTTCTCTTTTTGGCAGCTACCTTGTTTAGTTCATTTCTCAGATGCGGGAGTTTACCACCTTGAGAGCTTGCAGGACAGACAGTGCATCTGTGAGGATGACTACCTGGTGGCAGTCAGAGTTGGTGTTATAAATCATATTTGCAGCTTGCTCTAGAGCTTGAACCTCAGCTGTATAGTTGGAACAGAATTTACCAGTGGGAATGTGCCTAGTCTCATAGTGGTTGTCAGGATATGAGATAAATATACCGGCACCTCCATTCCTAACAGCATTAGTTGCTGATCCATCGGTATAGGCATGTATCCATGATTGATCGGGATAGCTTTCTTGGATCATACTCAATGTAGCAGTTCGTTTTTGCAGATCATTATACTCACATCCACTTGTGAGACCACTGACTGATGTATTAATTTGGAGGGCACTGCTGGCCTGCTCCCATGGTACCGAGTATAGGGTGGGCTTCAGTGGTGTTGTCTTCATGGATAGGTCTTCTTGATGCTGTCTTATAAGTCTTTTCCCCCGATGCACAAAGCTGCTACGCTTTAGACGTCCCAATGCCAGATCATCTAGTCTTGCCTTCATTGGGTGCATTGGCATACTGTTGTACTTTTCCATCTGGATCATGGTTTTTGTGTCTCTTCTATGGGACAATGTCTGTAATCCAGCAACCTTCTGCATCTCTGTTATTGGTGTAGTTTTCATGGCTCCTGTAATGAGCCTGAGAGCTTGATTTTGCACCTTGTCCAAAGACTGCAGATGTGAGTTAGCAGCTGATGACCATGCTGCTGAGCTAAACTCTAAGTGTGGTCTTATTACTCCATTATAAATCTTCTTTAGATTTCGTTCATTTGCTCCCCAGTTGGTACCTGCTAATTTCCTGAGTATGCCTAGTCGTCTTCGGGCCTTTCCTTCTGCATTTTCAATATGCTTATTCCATGTAAGCCTTTGGTCAAATGTCACCCCAAGATAGGTGGGGTAGCTTTCTTCCTTGATCACGGTTGTCCCTAGGTGTATGTTAGCTGATTTGTCCTTGGGGGCGAGGGAGAACAGTGTTGTGGAGGTTTTGTCTGTGTTTATTGTGATAAGCCATTTCTCTGCCCATGACACTAGCATGTCTGCTGCCCGCTGCATTCTATAATTTGCTGTGGTGACATTTTCATCAGCGCACCAGAGTACTAGGTCATCTGCATATAAGGCAGCTTTAACTCCTGCAGGGAGATCTTTCACCAGGTCATTGATGTAAACAAGGAAGAGTGTTGGGGAAATTACTCCTCCTTGAGGTACCCCCTGATGGAGCAACACTTTTCTGCTCTGCAGACCGTCAAGAGTGACTCTAGTTCTCCTGTTATGCAAGTATGACTGGATCCATTTCATCATGTTGCCTTGGATTCCACTTCTCCTAAGTTTTGCAATGAGGCCATCTTTCCACACCTTGTCAAAGGCCTGCTTGAAGTCGACCCAGATCGCCAGGACCTTTTTCTTCTCCTGGAAGGCATCTTCTATTGCTTGAGACAAGTAAGTAACTTGGTCTTCTATACTGTAGCATTCTCTAAATCCAGCTTGTTCCGGCACCAGGATCTGCTCAGACTCTAAATACCATTTCAATCTGTGGTTGACTATTCGCTCCATAGTCTTCCCAACACAGCTTGTGAGACTGATTGGCCGGTAACTTGCAGCCTCGGTCTTACATTTCCCTTTCTTTAGTATGGGTATTGTGATGGCTTCTCTCCATACTTGGGGTACCTTGGGCCTACCAAGTCTGATATCAGCAAAGGACAGTTCAGTTTCAGCAGTATCAAGTTGGAAAGATAAGTGTCCTGTTTGACACTGACCACCTACACATGTTAAACAGCCAATAGTTGAAAACAATAAGTAACCATACAGAAACTCAGTCAACTGATGACAGTTATCCTTAAATTCAAAGGACTAATAACAGTGATTTCAGTAACTTTATTATTTTAGATCTTGAAGTCTAAACAGACAATAATAGTAATTGTGTGAATACTTATATATATATATATATATATATATATATATATATATATATATATATATATATATATATATATATATATATATCTATATATATATATATATATATATATATATATATATATATATATATATATATATATATATATATATATATATATATATATATATATATATGTATGCTCTTTTCCAACTAGTAGAAATAGAATATTAGTGTAATTATTAAACTATTTTAACTGTACCTGAGGATTTATTCACTTCTTCCATTTTGTGGGTTCAGTGAATGTACATTTTACTTATCCCCTAGAATATAAGTAATCATAAGATAGTCACAGGGAGGAGACACCTTAAATCCTGGTACTACTTCTTACCAACTGGGCCAGGGTTTTCACAGTCTGACTATTTTTATGATAACAATACACCAGTGCTTATTTCTAAGACTGGGGTATTACTTGTAAGGTCAGAACTCTTTACTGGCATACTCTTACATAATAAATACTTGTAAATAACCTCCCGCTACAGTAATAATACATAGAGAATCGGAGATACTGTCAGGTCAAGTCATGTCTGCTTAGATTGGATAGCATATTTTTGGGGGGAAAAATTAGGTGAAAGAAAGGCTAAGATAGTACGATGAAAGGGATTGGATGAAATTTGAAGGAAGCCGAAATATTATTGGCTAACCTAAATATACAAATCTAGTTGGTAATAGTAACACATAGAGGTTCCAGATATTTTTTAAAAAAAAAAAGATTCATTCAAATGAAAGAGATGCTTGGTCTCATTGGCCAAAGCCTTTTACTTTAACGAAATAGTAAGCTGCTCGCTGCCATTTTTTCAAAATATTCTGAGGAACAAGCAGCGATGTGCAGACTTGTGCTTTGTTTTAAAATAACTAACAACAGAAAGCAGTCTGAACAGAGGCAGTGATGAAAGTGTGCCATATTCTATTGCCTAATTCATCGTTACTTGTTTATATTTCCTTGATATGTGGTAAGATTGATTTTATTGACTTTTTAATTAAAAAGGGTTGTGTGAAAAAAGAAAAGGCCATGTAAAAGATTGTAATTAAATGGTTCCATGGCAGACTTAGGCATGGCCTACATGTTGATCCATCATATAAGGGACTATCTAAGAAGTTTAAAACTACAGGACTGTATATATGATGGTCATACAGGAACATTACACCTATCTTATTGCATGGAAAAGATTACTGCAGGAATGACAGAGGCGTAGCATCCATTAGGGAAGAGAAAATAAAGCTGGTACAAATTGTTCCATCAAACTAAAGTGGAGAAGCAGGGTTGTCAGAGAGAGCTGACCATGTTCTTTTGTATTGAATGTATGTTTACATGTAAATTAGGAGGAATTAGTTTGATATTAAGACAGAACCATAACTTGCATTGACAGGGGTTCCTGCTGGCACTTGTCTGGTGCTGGTACTCGATGATAGAGAAATTCAGCACGATTTTTAAGAGTCTCTGGTACCTGCTGGTATTAGAGAAGTTCACGACCAGAGGAGACTGAAGTGTCTGGCCAAACCAACTACAACTGCTGTGATTCCAGGATCCAGATAAGTGCAATATCTGGCCTGGGACAACTTATCACGAATAAAGAAAAATCTCCTGTATAGACAAAAACGTTCCTCCAAAAGACTAACATAAACAATCCTAGTGAAACAAAAGAACATTGGGATGATGTAAATCCCCAACCTGCATCTCAGTACCAGTAGTTAAATAGAGTAATTATCATCAACTTGAAAATTTGTAACAATGTACTATGGACATATTGTCTGTTGTATGTAAATATCTTTATATATATTTGTAAATATATCTATCCAAGAATATAACTTAGAGTGAGATCGTAGGGTGGTAACAAGAAAGGTACTCTGTAACACAGTTGTCCATTGTTTACCTCAGAGACCTTCACAGTTGATCTCACTCAAGTACAACTATACGCACACCATTCTTCTTAACATCAAAACCCACCACAATTTTGTAAGAAATATGTAACTTGATAATGTTAATTCAGGCACAAGCCATTGCACTCGCGCTGTCCAGACACATTTTCCACATTAAAGTAACCAGAAGAATAACAGTGATTTCTAATTATATTCCGTGAGTTATCCTGTGTATGCTTAGGGAGAATAATTATTCAGCGAGGCTAAAATTGATGGGTGGACAACGAGAAAAGGCGCCTGTTTAATCTTCCGACAACAACGAACTTAGCAGAGGCATTTGTTCTTGTATTGTTTCTAAAGTTCGTGGTACAAGACTACATTACTGTTCGTAGTACGAGGCTACATTACTGTTCGTGGTACGAAGCTACAAATTACAAGAGACCAGTTTGAAGTAAGAGTCTTCGCCACTATCTTGTGATTCAAGAGCTGGGTTCGACACTAACTATCTACAGTGGACGAGTTGTAAAGACACTAACCTTGACGTTGGGAGTGAAGTTAATCTAGACGCCTCTAGAGCAGAGCCCTCATCACAAAAGACTTGACAACCAACCATTGCAGTACTCAGAAAGTTAAGTTTTTTTTTTAGCAGGCAAAAGCAACGGACAATTATCATCAGCCCCCAAAAAGTCTCAGTGACGAAAGTTTTTAAACCCCCTAAAGTCACCATCATACGTATTTATTTTAATATGTTAAAGACTAATTGATTTTTAAATTTGTTATTTGTTATTTTAAAAATTCATAGTTGATTCAGTTCTTATAGATAAGAGAGCGCATGTATGATCTAAAATCGTTAATACAAATACATACAGTTCCATCTATAGAGCCAAATAAATAATAAGAGGAATCTCGCTGAGTTAAATCAGCTGGGGGCTTGAACAAGCTAACATTAGGTATTGCATAACCATCTTCATAAAAGGCGGCGGGTCAGATACTAAAGTTAACATTGCTTATCTTTTTCTCATTCTGTCTCTCCTGGTAACATTCTTAAGCATTTCGTCTCGTACGATGTGATTTTCCTCTTTGGTCAAGGACTAGAATAGAAAAAGAAATTCTCTTTTGTTCTTTCTTACAATCTTACAGAATTTAGTTCGCAGTGTAATATTATTCAGTTTCTGTCTTCTTGATCTTGTAATAATTTCCCAACTTCACACGTTTTGCCAGACATCTACAACACAAAGTTTTAGTTGTGTTTTTTTCATTATATTTCTTCTTCTCTTACTCCCATCTTTCTTCATTTTTATTTAATAACTTTTAAAATGCCTAACAGGTTATAAGCTTTCTGTCATAAGTCGTCTTTGTCGCTGGCTATAAGATACAGTTCTTCAGGTAAAATAACTTTAGGAATTCTTTGGTATAAGAACTGGAGCACGACAGGGATGTCTCTTGTCGCAGTTTCTCTCCCTATTGGCTACAGATTGAGTTATGAAAATACCGACTTCCGTCAACAGTGGACTAAACAGCTTGACGATGTAGATTTTGCAGAGACTTGACACTTATGTCACATGACCATAATAAGATGCAAGACAAAATGAAAAAAAAACTTGATGAGAGGTCACAGATAGTGGGCCTGAAAAAACACTGGGAAAAAAAAAAAGATTTTGAAAATAAATGCAGGAAACGATAACAATATTCCACTTGAAGAAACACCCTTACAAGATGTAGAACAATGTATATATATATATATATATATATATATATATATATATATATATATATATATATATATATATATATATATATATATATATATATATATATATATATATATATATATATATATATATATATATATATATATATATATATATATATATATATATATATATATATATATACGGTATACCTTGGCAGCAATAAAGACACAGTTGAGACAATTGACAATAAGAGCAAAATAAGAATAGCAATTTTCACTGCATTTGGGAAATATATGGAGATGACAAGAAATCAGGTTCAATACAAAAATCTGAATCTTCAATTCAAATGTCAAGTCAGTCCTATTTTATAGCTCTGAAACATGCAGACCAACAAAAAAACAAAAACCAGGAAGTTAGTGTTTATTATGGATGCTTGAATAGAATAGACTCCATGAGATGCTACGACGAGATCAACATCGTACAAATAGTGACAAGAACCAAGCAAGTACCACTGAAACAAGAGATGCTACGACGAAATCAACATCTTAGAAATAGTGACAAGAACCAAGCAAGTACCACCGAAACAAGAGATGCTACGATGAAATCAACATCTTAGAAATAGTGACAAGAACCAAGTAAGTACCACTGAAACAAGAGATGCTACGACGAAATCAACATCTTAGAAATAGTGACAAGAACCAAGTAAGTACCACTGAAACAAGAGATGCTACGACGAAATCAACATCTTAGAAATAGTGACAAGAACCAAGCAAGTACCACTGAAACAAGAGATGCTACGATGAAATCAACATCTTAGAAATAGTGACAAGAACCAAGCAAGTACCACCGAAACAAGAGATGCTACGACGAAATCAACATCTTAGAAATAGTGACAAGAACCAAGTAAGTACCACTGAAACAAGAGATGCTACGACGAAATCAACATCTTAGAAATAGTGATAAGAACGAAGCAAGTACCACTGAAACAAGAGATGCTACGATGAAATCAACATCTTAGAAATAGTGACAAGAACCAAGTAAGTACCACTGAAACAAGAGATGCTACGACGAGATCAACATCTTAGAAATAGTGACAAGAACCAAGTAAGTACCACTGAAACAAGAGATGCTACGACGAGATCAACATCTTTGAAATAGTGACAAGAACCAAGCAAGTACCACTGAAACAAGAGATGCTACGACGAAATCAACATCTTAGAAATAGTGACAAGAACCAAGTAAGTACCACTGAAACAACAGATGCTACGACGAAATCAACATCTTAGAAATAGTGACAAGAACCAAGCAAGTACCACTGAAACAAGAGATGCTACGATGAAATCAACATCTTAGAAATAGTGACAAGAACCAAGTAAGTACCACTGAAACAAGAGATGCTACGACGAGATCAACATCTTAGAAATAGTGACAAGAACCAAGTAAGTACCACTGAAACAAGAGATGCTACGACGAGATCAACATCTTTGAAATAGTGACAAGAACCAAGTAAGTACCACTGAAACAAGAGATGCTACGACGAAATCAACATCTTAGAAATAGTGACAAGAACCAAGTAAGTACCACTGAAACAAGAGATGCTACGACGAGATCAACATCTTAGAAATAGTGACAAGAACCAAGTAAGTACCACTGAAACAAGAGATGCTACGACGAGATCAACATCTTAGAAATAGTCACAAGAACCAAGTAAGTACCACTGAAACAAGAGATTAGAAGAAGACTGGCGATGAACTGGACAAACATTGAGGAAACCTGTTGATAGCATAGCAAGGCAGTCCTTGTTCCGGAATCCCGATGGCACCAACAGCAGAGGTAGAACAAAGAACACACATAGAATAAAACTGGAAACAGAAATGAAAGAGACTAGGAAAACATGGAAAGACCATGACCTGATGCCACGTTACAGGAGGACTTGATATGTGACTGTTGAAGGCCTATGCTTCATTAAGAGCTAAAGGGATTTGATTAAGTGAACTGCTATTGCTCTCCTCTTTCATAATTTCACTTGCAGCAGAAGCTGAGGCAGAAATAGTAACAGCAGCTGTAACCATCGCGGAAGCAGAAATAACGCTAAAGCCAGATAGCGTTCTTCACAGATTCTCTGTCAGTCAGTTGTAACTGTCCTAAGGAACACCAGAACTAGCATTTAGGGCTTTCGTTAAAAAAAGTCCTTACTTGAACACTATTTTGGTTGATTAATTCCAGCAGACTGAAGACAAATGAGTGACGGTACGAAATTGCGAAATTTGATCACCTTTGCCAGTCGGCGCGATACTTGATGAACAGGCATTTAAAAGAAAGAACTGAAGTCCTTGAACAATGAATATAAAAGATAATGTATTGATCTCGTGGAAAGAAAAGAAAACAAACAAAGAAGTGTTACAGGATCCTGGTAAGGAGAATTATTCAATGAGATGAATAATTAAACATATTTAAAAAGTTTTGAGGATATAAAGAAGTTAACTCCATAACATGCAGGACCAGTTGAATGCAAATGAGCAAGAGGAAAACGGCGCTGTAAGTGATAAGATACACATCAAGAGATCGACAGGAAAAAGCCTAACAGAGTGTACCATCAAAGTAAGATACAGAAGACGTCGGGAATCCAATGCAGCGGACTTTCGATGCCGAAATGGCAGCTGATCTTATCTCTTCGCGCTTACAAGATCTGAAATATTCAAGCAACATGTCATGAAAGGTCTTTACCAATAGCCACATTTAATGGAAAGTCTTTACCAATAGCTACAACAGAAATTATTTTTAGCAATTCACACAAAAAAAAAAAAAAAGGAAACAAAATCCTTTCGTCAAATTCCATGTCTGGTGGAGTTGGTAATCATGTTTCTCCACATCTATCTTCCTGTCTCCAGTACTGATTATCAGCTCTGTTGTAAACATTTTTTCGTTGCCGTGATGTCAAACTGTCCTGTATCTACTCTTAATGACGTCTTTGTTCCTTCAATCTTTCCTGTTGTCACAATTTATTCCACCTTTTGTCTTCTCAATACAAGCCCAAAGAAGAGGATTGCTTCCTTCTAATATTAGTAACAAGCTTCTATTGTCTACTGGCTATTTCAGGACATCCTCATTACTCTTGTTAGCTGAGCATGTTGTTTTTAACATTCTTCTGTAAAACCACATGTCTGTGGCCTGTAGTGATGTTTCAACTTGTAAAGTGCTATGTAGGTATGAAAAATCTAAAGGTAGTCCCATAACAATACTGTCGTAGGGAAGTGAAGTGTTGGAGACTAGGTCCAGCATCGAGACGTGGGGTAACCAGTTCCCTTCCTGGCTGCCTTTTCCTTCCCTAACTCAAAGTCAAGTACCCAGCTGGAACGTGTGGGTATCGTCATGTGAGCCCTGTAACTGTACTTTTTCTCTTGTTGAGGTGATCACTGGCCCAAGACAGTATACATGTTGTTAGGTGTGTAGTGCGAGCGGATGATGAACTGAGTGTGGGTGCGAATGAAGGCGCGAATGTGTTTAGGCTCTTATGTATGTAGACCCTGCAACCCATACACTCACATGCAGTAGTCAAGGATGCTTGGACACTGCAGACACGTTTCAAAACATTTATTGACGAGAACACACATGGTATCAACAGGAACAGTCATTGTAAACAAGGTCATGCTGACCGGAAATCGATAGGTATACATTAGGCATTCAGCAAGCTGGTAAACATTTGAATATTCGTGCATGGTCAATACAATGTTCTTCAATAAGGACAGTTCGTGGCGTCGCCCTGGGATCACTGACTAAACGCGTCAGATACCTTAATCACTTTGACACATAGGTGCAACTTGGCATTCCCCGCCAATTGCACATTATCAGGCTGTAGTATAATAGCCGAAAAATACAGGCCTCGTTCTGACGTCGGCTGTGTACTTCTGATAAGCAGGTTACCATCAACCCTGCAGTAATGCTTATTGTAGACATAAATTCCGCCAATCTGCGGTTCCCACAATATATCTTCGTCACTGGATTTCTGGACAAAATAAAGACTAATAGTCTTGGATGGCTACCTCGAGCACAAAATATAAGTTCTGAAATGGAGGACCGGTGAGCTGCAGTTCACAGACTAGGCAATCTTCTAACATGTTCTGCTACCGAAAGCATAGTAATGGAAAAAGTCGGTATTACCTGTAACCGAGTCCACAGAACTTAACAAGGAACTCTGCTGTCATTCCAACGCACAGAGATTCACTGGGGAAAACTGCCAGTGCAGTCACTTCGAAGATTCTCCCCGAAAAACACAATGGACTCTCGTCCCTTCAGAACCAGGACACTTCCCGGCTTGCCGGAAGTCTAACTCAACTCCCGCTTAAAAAAACCTGCCCATGGGCATAAGCCCGAACTGTCTACCTTTGACCCTAAAGGTCAAACACAATGAATGAATAAACAAGGGAAGACAACCCCTAATCAACCTGACATCGCAGGTAAAGACACAATTATTCTTATGATAAAAACATAAGCAAATAACTTGACAGATGACTCCGTCAAAAATGACAGCAACATATTACTACCACCCCCCTGTAAAAAAAAATGAATTTTTTTTTTAAATATGTCCATGAGCAAGATTGCACAAGTATCACTTATGTGCTCATGAAAAAATGAACGTAATATCAGGTACAATAGACGCATAAACAAAGCGTCTGAAGAGGATACAAATCATCTCCCAACATAGGAGAAAATATCTCCTTTAAGCCAAACAAACAAAGGGGGTACCATTAAAGAAACCTAAGTTGCTGGCAATACCAATCATATATCAATCATTACTAAATACTATAATTATAGCAATATACAAATGTCATGAATTACAATGCTATATTAGCAACATATCACTGATGGATGGACAAAATGAAATTTGTTAAATTATCTAAACATCATCCAAATACATTTGTATTACAACATATTAGGATATTAAGGACAGACCTAAGTCCGAAAGTGTATCAGGAAAAACTAGGACACAAGATTTAACTGGAATCATGTGGGCATCTGGACAATATGTCCGCCATCACATTATCCGAACCACGGATAGCTCGCACCGTGAAATGGAAAGGCTGAAGAGCAATAGCATAACGAGTAGATCTCGAGCTCTTCAAATCCTTACTTTGCATAGCCGTAAGAGCTTTTTGGTCGGTTTCCATAAAGAAATGCGCGCCCAGAAGGAACCTTTGTAGCTTAAGAATGGACCAAACCATAGCCAACAATTCACGGTCTAAAACCGAGTAATTCCTTTCTGCCGCATTTAGCTTCCTAGAAATATACATTACAGGATGCAGAGTTCCTGAATATTCCTGCATTAGTGCCGCTCCAATCCCAGTGGAAGAGGCATCACTACGAAGAACAAAAGTCTTATCAATCGTTGGTAGTCTTAAGATAGGATGAGATGAGAACAAATTCTTAACCTGATCCAATGAAGATTGGCATTCCTGGGACCAACGCACCATATTAGGAGAACCTTTTTTCAATAACGATGAAAGTGGTGCCATAATGGAGGACAGATTCTCAATGAATCTTCCATAGAATTGTATCAATCCCAAGAGACTACGCACTTGCTTTTTTGTCTTCGGAACCGAGATATTTAATATCTTCGAAATGTTTTGGTCCTCTGTCTTCAACAGACCATGACCAACTCGATGACCTAGGAAGGAAATTTCACTAAACCCAACAAAAGCTTTAGAGGGTTTTGCAGTCAAACTATGGCCCGAAAAGGAATTTAGAAACAGTCTAATAAAAGCAGTGAGAGGTTTGGCGTGTTCCGTCAGTGGGACTTGCCAATAACCTTTCGACAAGTCTAGTTTAGTAAAGAATTTAGCTTTAGAAAGTCTAATAAGTAGATCATCTAATAATGGCATAGGTTCAGCATCGAACTTCGTAACTTGATTTAATTTGCGATAGTCAACGCAAAGACGTATGTTATTGTCTTTCTTTCGAACAATAACTATCGACGAAGAATAAGCTGAAGTGGATGGTTCAATTATTTGCAGTTGAATCATTTCATCCAATTCTTTCTCGACTTGTGCTTGAAAATGAATAGGTATTGGGTATGGTCTTACTCTGATCGGATTACGATCAGTAAGTATGATGTCATGTTCTATGACATCTGTGTGTCCAGGAATGTCGGTAAGGACATCCTGATATGATTGTAGCGTAGAGGATACTTGACGTTGCTCCTCAAAAGACAAGTTCGAAGAGATTGTAACGTCCCTCCACGATTCCGTTGAATTCAGTGGAATCGCAGGAAGAGGTAAGTTAACGTCAGAAAAAATAGTTTCCTCATCCTGTATAACGGACAGGGATGAGATGTGACCATGTTGGACTGGACAGTCGTCCGTCGCCTGCAAAATAGGCTGCAAATAGTCTGGACGTTCAATAAACTCTGTTAGCATATTTATATGGAAGGTTTTATGCTTTCCATCCACATCGACGATGTAGTCGACATCGGAAATTTTGGAGACTATAGTGTATGGACATTTCCATGAAATGAGAAGTCTATTCTCTCTTGAGGGAAGTAAGACATATGCTTTGTCTCCAGGACAAAGTTGACGTAGGCGTCTTTTCTTGTTAGCAAATCGCCTAGCTTTTTCTTTCGCAAATTCGGAAGATGAAGTTGCTAACTGCACGATTCGATAATCTTTTCTCTAAGAGCAATGACATATTCATATGACGATTGTGTATCATCGTCAATATTATCAGAAGTTATCAAATCGTGTAACAAGGACATCGGACCGCGCGGTTGCGCACCAAAGACAAGTTCGAAAGGAGAAAACCCTGTATGCTCGTTGGGAACTTCACTATAGGCAAAGAGGACTGCAGGTAAAACCCTGTCCCAATCTTCAGGATGATCCTCCGTTATCTTGCCAAGTAAGTTCTTTAGTGTCCTGTTAAGACGTTCTACCAATCCATTGGACATTGGATGATAAATACTACTGAGAGACCTTTTAATGTCTAGCGTAGCCATTACCTGAGACATAACGTCCGAAATTAACTGAGTGCCGTGGTCCGACAGTATTTCTCCGGGGAATCCCAGACGAGAAAATATGAGCCAAAGAGCATCAGCGATATCGACAGTTGATATGCTCTTCAGAGGAATAGCCTCTGGCCAACGCGTGCACATGTCCACGCAAGTGAGGATAAATTGGTGTCCTCTGGCTGACTTAATCTTGAACGGACCAATGATGTCTATAGCCATTTTCTGAAACGGCCGAATCGGAATATCTGCAGCCTGAATAGGAGCAGCATGTCTCGGACCTCTAGACTTGACCTCTTGACAAATTTTGCAAGATCGGCAATAAATTCGGATGTCTTTATTCACGAATGGCCAAAAGAAGGACGCAAGGACTCTAGTTTTAGTTCTGGAAAACCCCATGTGCCCAGCACACTGAGAATCGTGTGCATGCTGAAGAATTAAGGCTCTCATACACTTAGGCACAAGAATTTGCGAGTGCATAGACTTGTCCGAGTGTTGTACCATCCGTACCAATATACCATTCTTCATAGTAATATACGATTTGTGATTCGTATTTTGATTGGGATCCCCTTTCTTTGCAAGAAGGAAGAATTTCTTCAAAGAAGGATCCTCTTCTTGACGTTTAACAAACGAGTCATGGGAAATCACCAAGTGCTCGTCTTGGCTATCAACTTCATTACTATTATCCGATGAAGTTGGGGGATTAAGAGCCTGAGCTCTTGTCACCACTGCATTGACCGTTTGAATGTTTTTTTTCTCCCAACTAGAAATTTGTTGCGGGGTGCATTCCTTAACCCCATGAATACGACCGATTATAAGATCCGCAATAGGATTAGGAAGAAGACATGCATGGACATCTCCTGTGAAGAAGGGAGAGTCAAGCCTAATAATAGCAGTAGGATAACTTTCCATAGTACCACCAAATGTAACACATTCGATTGTTTTTCCAGTGGCACAGCAAGGATCTATCAGAGACTCCCTAACCCCGACGGTAGTACATCCCGAATCGAAAAGTACTGAGACTAGCCTATCATTTATTAGACCTTTATGTAAGATGAGAGATCCTCTCCCATCATGCGCAACTGTAGCAGGTAGAGCAGGAAGAGGGTGACCACAACTTAGAGTAGATACAGTCGATGAGTCGAACAATGTTAAGCATTGGGGGCATTCAGTTGCTCTCCCAAAATCGAAAGCACAACCAGTGATAGCCCTAGAGTTACCACTATCATTTACTGTATTACAGGCTCCATCAAACTCTTGTTGTGCAGAGTTTGCCTGTTGGAAAGGTCTTTTTTTGTTAAATCTAGGTCTGCCTCGATTATCATTTCCCCTGTAATTATTACGACTATCATTTCCCCTGTAATTGTTATCATATTGCCTATTGTAATCATAATTCCGGTTTGAATCCCGGTTTCTAAATTCACCATCGTCATAATCTTGACGTCGAGAATGGTTATCTCGAAAGCTCGAATGGTTATTATTACGATAACCCTTGCGAAAGTGTCTAAGATTATTACCATTAAAATTACGAGAGCTACCATCTTGTCTCCAATTCATAGACGAAGAACCATCATGTGTTGGATTACTCCGCTTCTGAGTGTAATTCTGATTACTTCCCCTATTCCAGTTTTGTTGAGCACCCTGAATTTTTTTTTTGAAATTAGGGCCATATGGTGTTGCCGAAGCAGCTGGCAACCCTTCTTTCACTTTAGAATTGCTAACTGTAGCATGGGGATGCGCGGTGGCATACTGACAACAGTATTCCTCCATGTCTTTTAAGTTTTTAGGCTTACGCTCATGAAGGAATGCAAGAAAAGAATCATTAACAGATGACAAAACCTTATCTCGCAATAATAAGTCCATTAGACCTTCATATGTTTTCTCAGTCTGAGACAACTCAACCCATCGTTTAAATGTACGACGTATTTTTGTAACAAAATCAAAGAAATCTACTCCATTTTCTGGCAACATTGTCATAAAACGAAGACGATAGTCTTCTTCTTTTAGTTGGTATTTTTTTAGCAATGCTGCTCTGACAACATCATAATTAGTCCTGTCATGTTCGTCTATTGTCATAAGAGTAGTCACTGTGTCACCTGTAAAAAATTCCATCAGTTGTTCAACATATTTTTCCTTTTTTATGTTATGGGTATCGCATAAAAATTGGAATCTATCTAGATAATCTGCTACGTCATCCTTTAAAGGATTGAAATGAGGTAGTTTGATCCTACTTACAAACTCCTTTGTCGTACTCGAAGTTATTTGATGAGCACCTGGACTCGCCAATTTCAATTTCTCTAACTCCAAAGTTGCGAGTCTTTCATCAAGTTCCATTTTCTGTTTTCTTTCCTCATGTTCCATTTTTCTAACTTCAGCCTCAGCAGCAGCTTGAAGTTGGAGTTTTTTCTCCTCAGCAGCAGCTTGAGCTTTCCTCTCCTGAGCAGCAGCTTGAGCTTTCCTCTCCTCTGCAGCAGCTTGAGTTTGAAGTTTTTTGTCCTCAGCAGCAGCTTCTCTTTGATACCTTTTCTCTTCAAGTTCTAATCTTCTATTCTCAGCATCTAGCTTCTTAAGTTCAGCATCTGCTCTCCTTTGTTCAGCTTCTGCTTTCAATTTAATTTCCTCTTTTTGTTTCTTTTCCTCTGACTTTAATGCAATGGCGAATTGAGCAGATGAATATTCTTCCAATTCTTTACCAGACTTACCAAGGGTCAACCCTTGCTGGATGAAGAAATCCAATGTAGACATTCTGTCTAATGAGATCAGAAACCTGAAAAAATTAACTAAATTACCTGTATATCCCAAGCATTGGGAGACAAGTCTGAAATGCTAGACTTGTATACTCACTTCACTTTATTTCACTCTCTTAGTCTTAGACAAAGACCTTGTATGGTCCTCTTGTTTATAATGTAACAAAAAATCACTTGAGTACCTGTGGAAAATAATTCCTTTATATCCCACTCACTATGGGCACAAGTCTTTTTTTTTTTTTTAAAGAACTTGAATATGTATTTCACCTTGTCTCAATCTTTGAGGATAACAAGTCTTTTATCAAAGAACTTGTATAAATATCTTATATAATAATATTTTATTAACAATCTCTATATGAAGAGTGTACCTTATCAATAATAATAATACATGACCAAGTGTATGTATGTAGACTGTGTATGACAATAATGTAGTACAATCATAAATACAAAGACAAAGATACAGAACAATGACCGGAAACGTTCGCGGAAGTCAAATAAACAATACAGCAAAAAGTAAAGAAAATGTTACACAAATGTGTAATGATGACCGCGAAAAATAAACAAGACAAATGGCAACACTGTTATAAACGAAAAGGTGTAAAGAAATAAATGGAAGGAATGAGAGAAGAACAGATACAAACAAAATTAGTCGAAAATCAAAGAACGGAAAAATAACGAAAACAACACTAACTGATGTCGTCACAGCTCAAAAAAAAATAGCAACAAAAGTCGCTAGCAAATTTCAATTAAGAAAATTGCAATCCCTACAGAACGCTTACAGTAACCCTCGATTAAGTGGCATATTTACTGTAAGACCCACCAACCGAAAACCCGCAGAAAACACAAGAAAAATACACAACAATAGTACAATTAACATAAATAGCAATCAATTCAATGTGTTGCAAAATAAAGCTTAGTCACACATGATATTACAGTAACTAACATGCTCCTTGCGAACACAGAAACAAAATGTCAAGCGCGCACTGAATGTCAAATCCACTGTAGCATAAAGTGGTATTCACGAACAAAAGTTACTATGACCTCCTCGACTTAGGACTTGCACATTGAATGTTTACAATTTCCACGTACTGTTTACAAACAGGAACTTGACCTCGAACAATATAGCTTGAATGCTCGGGTGTAGAAAAGTCTGTTGTTGACTGAAACGTGTAAACGACCAGCGGTACCGTTTATAAAAAGGGACTCGACTTGCAGTTGTGGTCCACTTAGCAAATGCCTAGATGTTAACTTCAGTACTTGTCCTGTTGTGGTTTATGTAGCATTATAACTTAAATGCTAGCACTGTTTATCTGGGTCAATAGTTGATGACCTATTTCTGTCCTGTGTAGACAAAACTTGAAAGCATAGAGTATGTGTGTTATTCTCAGTTGTCCACTTTGTTCCTCATGACATGTAGCACATGTAGAAATGTAAATTTCTGGACAACACTGGAGGCATAATAAATATAGCATAAGTCCATGGAAATGTTAATTTCTCGCTCTGTCCACAAGAAATGTATCAGAAGAGCCCACGTAACTGGTCCACCAAAAATGTAATGTGTACTTGTCCTTCTCACGCAAATAGCCCCACACTGGCCACCAAAAATGTAACTGTACTTTTTCTCTTGTTGAGGTGATCACTGGCCCAAGACAGTATACATGTTGTTAGGTGTGTAGTGCGAGCGGATGATGAACTGAGTGTGGGTGCGAATGAAGGCGCGAATGTGTTTAGGCTCTTATGTATGTAGACCCTGCAACCCATACACTCACATGCAGTAGTCAAGGATGCTTGGACACTGCAGACACGTTTCAAAACATTTATTGACGAGAACACACATGGTATCAACAGGAACAGTCATTGTAAACAAGGTCATGCTGACCGCAAATCGATAGGTATACATTAGGCATTCAGCAAGCTGGTAAACATTTGAATATTCGTGCATGGTCAATACAATGTTCTTCAATAAGGACAGTTCGTGGCGTCGCCCTGGGATCACTGACTAAACGCGTCAGATACCTTAATCACTTTGACACATAGGTGCAACTTGGCATTCCCCGCCAATTGCACATTATCAGGCTGTAGTATAATAGCCGAAAAACACAGGCCTCGTTCTGACGTCGGCTGTGTACTTCTGATAAGCAGGTTACCATCAACCCTGCAGTAATGCTTATTGTAGACATAAATTCCGCCAATCTGCGGTTCCCACAATATATCTTCGTCACTGGATTTCTGGACAAAATAAAGACTAATAGTCTTGGATGGCTACCTCGAGCACAAAATATAAGTTCTGAAATGGAGGACCGGTGAGCTGCAGTTCACAGACTAGGCAATCTTCTAACATGTTCTGCTACCGAAAGCATAGTAATGGAAAAAGTCGGTATTACCTGTAACCGAGTCCACAGAACTTAACAAGGAACTCTGCTGTCATTCCAACGCACAGAGATTCACTGGGGAAAACTGCCAGTGCAGTCACTTCGAAGATTCTCCCCGAAAAACACAATGGACTCTCGTCCCTTCAGAAACCAGGACACTTCCCGGCTTGCCGGAAGTCTAACTCAACTCCCGCTTAAAAAAAACCTGCCCATGGGCATACGCCCGAACTGTCTACCTTTGACCCTAAAGGTCAAACACAATGAATGAATAAACAAGGGAAGACAACCCCTAATCAACCTGACATCGCAGGTAAAGACACAATTATTCTTATGATAAAAACATAAGCAAATAACTTGACAGATGACTCCGTCAAAAATGACAGCAACAAGCCCGGTACCTGCTCTCTAACCAATCTGTCATTCAGACAATCCTATATGTAGGTATATTCTGTTTTATCAGATTTGAGATATGTTAGCATTCTGTTCTGAGTAAACTGTAAATGAGTGAGTTGGTTAATAGGAAAATTGGATAAATGAGTAAATTGTAGCTGGATAATTGAGTTACATGTTTATTAATATCTGATTACTTTGCTGTAATGATATTCGCTGTAATACTTTACATTATTCTGCTGATTAGAAATACAACCTGACTGGGTTTAGCAATAGAATCGGGTCCTGGTTAAGAGGAAGAGTTTCTTTACCTATCTTCTTTTCCTTGTGACGGAGGAGAAGGAATAAGAGAAGGCCAAAGAGACGACGACAACATAACAATGTCATCATAACACACGTGAAGTAATCACAAAACCCTACTACTACAATGTTCCACTCCTCCCGCACACCACGCTTCAACTGTCACAAATGACATCATGGTTAAGATTTTGATTGATTGTGATCGCTTAAAAGAACTACGTTCCATCACTTCCACGCCACACGCCTCACACAAAGCCTCCAACTGTCACACAGTAAATGTACTCTGCTTTGTATTTTATTTTCGCCGCTAGTGTGAAGTTTGAGAGACATAACAAAGTTAATTGTGTTTATTTATATCACTGTTCCTCTAAAAGCGAAGTGGGAACCTGGGTACACAGTCGCAAAGAATACATTTGTGAAAACTTAACAAGTCCGCAGCGCAGTGGCGTACTAAGAGGGGGTGCGAGGGGGCGATCTGCCCCAGGTGACAGCCAGGAAGATGGGTAGGGTGTGCCATCGGATACAATTATGACAGAACTATACTGTTTAAAATAAAGAATATATTTTGTGAGTGACACAGAGTATTTTGTATTAAATACACATATGCCTTAGTCCTCAAAAATACTACACATGAGAGACAGAGGGGTGGAGTGGCACGCATTCAAATAATAACGAAAACTAGCAATGTTCCCAACTCTGTCTAATGTATTCAAATAATTATCACCACAAAATCACAACAATATAGGTAGTTAGCAAAGTGTAACACATTGATGAAAATCTCAGATAACCGAATGCCTTATCTTCTCACAACTAAATATCCTCTTGCATTCGACAATACGAGTCGGCCATCATCACCAAAACCTCGTCGCTCTCCCTTCTTCACTGCCCAATCAGAACGCTCCTTGCATTCACCCCTGACCTGCTGACCTCGCAGTTTCGTGTTGTTAAGTTAAGTGTATGAGAATACCTCTCACACCCGACTGACATTATGTACCCACCCCCAGCGGAGCACCGCCAGTCCACAGCTGTGTTAATCACACTGTGACATCTACTCTCCCCCGCCCCGGGGAAAAAACATAGTTTTTTTTTTGTTTCTTTTGGAAGGCGGTTGGGCGCACTCCAAACACCCAACATCCAGCTTTTGAGCCAAGTATACATTCATATCCTTCTTGTCTTCACATATCTTGCATACTCACTGAAACATCGTGTGGGGGAAAAATCCAAGGAAAAAAAACAATCATTCTACAAACGAGACAGAGTGTCAGCTACAACGTTGAGCTTACCCTCTAGGGGTAAAACAGTAAATTTGTACTGCTGCAGTAAGAGAGCCCAACGAGTTAATTTCGAGCTTGTCGATTTCGACGACTGTAAAAATGAGAGTGGTCGATGGTCTGTCTGTAATACAAAATGTGCACCTATCAAATATCGGGACAACTTTGAAACTGCCCACACAATTGCCAAGCACTCCCTTTCAATCGTGGAGTACCTAGTCTCAGCCGGCAACAGCTTCCGACTCACATACATCACTGGATGTAAGGTACTCTGGTGGTCTTGCATTAAACAAGCTCCAATTCCTACAGAAGATGCGTCTGTCCGCAAAACAAAGGGTTTGCGTAAATCTGGCATCAGTAAGATGGGTTTCCTAGAGAACACCCTCTTGATTCTAGATAAGGCTATCTCGCAATCTTGTGTCCACACGACCCTATTTGGCATCCCCTTACTCGTTAGCGAGGTAAGTGTAGCTGCAATGGAAGAGAACTGAGGGATGAACTTGTGATAAAAATTCACAAGTCCAATTAGACTTTTCACTTGCTTTTTTGTTTTAGGTGTCTGCAACTGTAAAATCTTTGTAACTGTTACATCTTCCGGTATCAGGTGCTTATGACCTACAGTATGTCCTAAGAAACTTAACTCTTTAAAACCTATGCAAACTTTACTCGGCCGTGCCGTTAAATTATGCTGCCTTAGACACTGCAATAGGGAAGATAACCCCATCATGTGATCCACCCATGACTCATGAAACAAACATATATCGTCGATATATGTAATAATATATGAACGATGTCCTAACAATCTTCTCATCATCCTCACAAATGTGGCGGGCGCGTTCACTAAGCCAAAGCACATGACATTGAACTGAAACAATCCTTTGGGGGTGCTAAATGCTGTAAGAGGTTTCGCAGCCTCCACGAGGGGTACCTGCCAATAGCCTCTAGACAGATCGAGTTTGCTGAAATATGTAGCGTGGGTGAGTTGTGTTAACAGATCTTCCTGATTAGGTATTGGTTCAGCGTCAACGACGGTAATGCTGTTCAATCTCCGAAAGTCAATGCATATACGAAGAGATCCGTTCTTCTTGCGAACCACAACCATTGGAAAAGAATATGGTGAATCAGACGGAGAAATTATCCCCAGTCGTTGCATGTCACCAATTTCTCTCTCGACAGCTGATTTGAAATGCATGGGCAATAGATGCGGTTTTACCCTAATAGGCTGATCACATGTCAGAGTGATATCATGACAAATCAGGTCTGTCCGTCCTGGCAGATCTGTGAGGACATCCTTAAACTCCGTTAATATAATCTGTACTTCCGACTTTTGTTCTACTGTTAGGTCATCCCCGATTCGCACCATATCCCATGACTCCGAAGGAACCAGGGGTACGAGGATTAACTGGATATTCCCTTCACCTTTTTCATCTCCCGTGTCATCAATGACTGCTGTACATGCCACTGTTGCTTCAGTCTGTGCTGCCCTTGTGACTGCTTTCAACGACTCAGGTCGTTCTACATATAGCCTCAGCATATTCACATGAAATACCTTCTCCTTATTTCGGACCGAAATTAGGTAATCGACATCTGTCATTTTTTTAACCACCTTGAATGGTCCTTGCCACGTAATGCTCAAGCGATCCTCTTTAGCTGGTAAAAGTAGCCAAACTTCCTCACCTGGAACCAGGGATACTAGTTTGGAGTTCCGATTTGCGTACTTCCGATACCGTGCTAACGACCCCGCCAAACCATCACGTGCCACCAAACAAGATTTTACAATACGTTCTCTGAGGCTCACTACATACTCATAACTCGTAACTGAGGTGCTATTTGCACATTTTCCAGTTAATAAATCCTTCAATATGTGCATCGGCCCCCTTGGGTTTGCCCCATACAGTAATTCGAAAGGGGAAAATCCTGTACTCTCTTGGGGAGCCTCCCTATAGGCAAACAGGACCGCTGGGAGTAACCTATCCCATTCTTGTGGAGATTCTGCGGTCACTTTTGCCAGCATGTGTTTTAACGCACCGTTAAAACGCCCGCAAACTCCGTTTGACTGAGGGTGATATGGACTCGTGAATGTTTGGGCAATACCCAACAGCCCAGTGATTTCTGACATCTCCTTCGAAATGAACTGACGGCCCCTATCCGATAATATCTCTTCCGGAAATCCAAACCTGCAAAACAACATCTGCAAAGCCTCTGCAACTGCTTGTGAAGTAATACTCTTCATCGGCACCGCCCCCGGCTACCTGGTGCACAAATCTACTATCGTTAAAATGAAACGATATCCCCTGTCTGAAGTGACCGAGAGGGGGCCTATAATATCAATCGCTACTTTCTGGAAAGGTCGTACTGACAAGCCCTAACCTGCACTGGAGCTTTGGGAGTTCTGCCTTTATGCCTCATCTGTTGGCATATCTTACAGAACCTACAATATAGTTTAATGTCCTTGCTAAACAATGGCCAATAGAATTGTGACAGCACCCTCTGGCGCGTTCTAGCCACACCCATGTGTCCCGCGAAAGGGGAGTCATGTGCAACCTCTAACACTTTTGCTCTAAAACTACACGGTACCACGACTTGGTGCTGAGTTTGTACTCCCTTAGCGAAACAACTAGTGAGAACATTATTCTTGAGCTCGAACCAATGTCTGGCCAGCTTCGTGCACTTTACATCACCTCTCTCGGCAAAGTTGTAAAATTTGCGCAATGATCCGTCTGACCGTTGGTGCTGGATAAAGTCCGACACCTGTTTATCCTGACTTCCAGTGACCAATTGCGATGTCTTAGCTTCATGATGCGTCGCTTCTAATGTGTCATCTGCCTTTGACTGTGCCCTAGTAATCACCGCATTGGCCATAAGCACACGATTGTCCATCCATTTCCTAATGTCCATCTGAGTACATTCCTGCACACCTTGCACGTTACCCACAATCAAATCCGCTATCGGTGCTTCGAGTACGCAGGCCTGTACTCTACCAGATATGAAGGGTGTGTCCCCCTCAATAATCGCAAGAGGGTAATACTCAATGTTACCCCCGAAAGTGACACATCTTGCTGTCTTACCTATCAAGCATGAGTCGTCAATGCAGGATCTACGAACTCCTATAGTTGTGCAGCCCGTGTCTCTCAACACAGACACTTCCTGCTTTTGCACAAATCCTGGATGCAATTCCAAATGACCATTTTCTTCAAGAGAAGAGAGACAAGGCAGAGTGTGACCACAGATAAGCATAGGCTTACCGTCTGGTTCAAATAATGGCCTACACCCTTCGCAATTCTCATTGTTACTTACTTACTTAGTCGTTCCCCTTCTACCGTGAGGTGTAGAGGTTTGGAAGAGAGAGCGCCAGACCATTATATCAGCTGTCTTCTTCCTGGCCTGGTTCCATTCTAGTCCTCGGTCCTTCAAAGATTGTCTAATGTTGTCCTCCCAGCGGACTCTGGGTCGTCCTGGAGGTCTGGATCCCTGGCTCTTTGTTTCCCATGCTTGTCGTGGTAGCCGATCTTCTCCCATTCTGCAGACATGGCCAAACCATCTTAGTTGGGACTGTTCTATTTGGGTCTGCAGCGGATGGGATTTTAGGCCTTGACGGATCGTCTGGTTGCGGACCATGTCTCTTCTTGTTACTTCAACCACTTTCCTCAGATACCTCATTTCTGAGGTTTGGATCTGGCTTTTGTGGGTTGTAGTCATTGCCCACGACTCGCATCCATATGTCAAGACTGGGACATAGGTGGAGCGGTATACAGCCATCTTCGTTTTCTTACCAACCTCTTTCTTGCTGAGGAATCCACGATTTATGGCCTGAAAAAGTCTCCCAGCCGCTGCTTTTCGAGTGGCCAACTCTTCTTTGATGCCTCCCTTTCGGTCTATAATAGCTCCGAGATATTTAAAGTGGTCGACCTGCTCCAGGACCTGTTCTCCCAACTTAATCTGATGTTTTCTTTGCAATTCTCATTGTTAAAGGTTTCTAATATGCAAGCCAAATTCACTCGTTCTGAATTATTAGCACAGACCTTTGCCAAATGTCCTGTTCCATTACAAAGACTACAGTGTAGCTGAGTATTGCTATCCTTTTTCGGACTATTGTTTGGAGAGTGTCTGACTACTCGGTCTGACTCCTTTTTCTCAAAGGATTTGTTTCTTTGGTAAGGTGAGCTTTTGCGAAATCGTCTTTGTTCCTGCTCGTTTGGCGCATCTATCTGGATCTGATTCCGCAGGTACTTATCCTGTCTGTCTCCAATATATCTGTATTGATTTCTATCAGATTGATAGTTAAATTTCTTCCTCGGTGATCTATGGTCCCGATAATTGTCATACCGTGCAGGAGATCTGTCTCCTCGAAAGTAGGGTCTATCATAATTAAATCTTCTGGGGCCAAATCTATCGGCACTCTTCGATCTATGTTGATTGTAAGGTTTTCTAGTAATCTTTCCTATACTCGCTGAGAAAGTCTCAGAGATACTCTCCCTGTGTATGACCTTTCCTGGATGTGCGGTTACGTATTGGTGTCCTAATTCTGACATCGTACCGATGTTTTTGGGCTTTCGCTCCTGGAAAAATGCAATAAGCTCCGATGAACACGATGACAATACCTTGTCCCGTAACATAAGGTCGAAAAGCCCATCAAAGTCTTTAGTAATACCTTCCATCTCAATCCATCGATTTAATAGCTGAGTAATTTTCGCAATGAAATCCTCAAAATCCTGATTGACGCTTGGTCTCACGTCTCGGAAACGAGCCCGATACCCTTCCGCCGTTAGATGAAATTTCCTTAACAACCTCTCCTTGACTATGTCATAATTTGCTCTGTCGGTTAAAGGGATACTATACACAGTTTCTAACGCAGATCCTGAAAGTAAATTTCCCAGCAGAACAGGCCATTCCTCCTTCTTTATCTTCCAAGCCAAAACTTCTGCTTCAAAACGTTCCAAATACACGTCCATACTGTCCAAATCTTGATTAAAATTGGGTAACCGTAGTCTATAGGGACGTGAGAATTCTTTCCCACCTGAATCCTGCTTCCTGGACTCATTATCTATCTTCTTCAGATTTATTTCTCTGTCAGCTTCAATTTTCTTCAACTCTTTCTCTGCGTCTATCTTGAATTTGTCAGCTTCTATCTTCTTCATCTCTCTGCTTCTATCTTCTTCATCTCTTTCTCTGCTTCTATCTTCTTCATCTCTTTCTGGAATTCTCTCTCCTCACACCGTTCCATTCTATCATTTTCCTGTTTTTCTTTCCCTTTTTTTTCTGCCCATTCCTGTAGAGCAGGGCCTGTCAATGCTAGCTCTTTACCAACCTCAACAAATTCTAAGAGGCTAGCCATCGTAATATAATGTAATTAAATTACAATTTCTTAAAGCAGTACTCAGTGTAAAAAAAAAATGCCTTTAGTATTCCCCACTGGAAAATTATCAGATATTGTACTAAAAAAAAGAATCAAAATTATATGTAATGCCTAGTCAGAAATACTGACTGTACCACTCAAATCGGTGTATTCAGTATAATGGTGTGAAGTTATTCAACAGCATAATTTGCTGTACCCATGACACCCATAATATTTAAGCAGTGAAACTAAACACCACTGCAATATATAATTAATGGCATAAACATACATGTGATTCTCAACCAAACGAGATAACTACGTCTACACAAGCAAAAATACCCAACCTACTCTTATGCTATCGGTACTGGAATTGAAATTGAGATACACTTCACTACAACAAAACAAACATAAATATAAACAATGATGACAATAATGAAGATGATCAAGACGACCTTACTACACGAACGAATACGACAGTACGGTGGAATAAGAAAAGAAAAAATCCTCAGACAGCAGCAGATGTCTAATTACAAACCGTAGCTGTTAACAAATGAAAACAAGAGTGTGGGAAATTAACATATGTACATGATAGTAAGAAGAATACAAGAGAATACTCCAATTAAACATGACAAAGAGACACTATTACACATATGACACCGTGCAAACAAACCCGAACTGCACCACTAATCCACTAAAATTTGCAACGTGAATTATGCAGGGCAGCCAATAGGGTCAGCTCTATGTGCCCGTGCTCCGGCACACAATTCACCTAGCAACAGTCCTAAAGAACAGTTTAGCATAATCTCTTTCCGCAATGCAAAAGAGAAAATCCTTAACCCACACAACAACCAAATGACACCAAAATTATACTTCTACGAAGACCCAACAAAAACGTACAATAGACAATGAAGTGACCAAAGGTAGTTTGTTGCAACACCACACCAGTTGGATGACGTACTCACCAACCAAATGGAAAAGAGGTCACAGGAGAATGATTACTAATTATATATTATTATAAAGTAGAAAGGTACTAAAAGAAAAATAATTGTCCAATAATATATAATAATAGTAATAATACTACATTAAAAAAATTAACTATAAATCAATTAAATTGATGATCTCCGCAGGTCTGGGTTCCTGATGATGACGTTGATATCTACAGCACTTTAGTCACTAATGATCCAATGGTCCACACAACGAACGACACGTTACAAAGTTACGTAAAGTTACAAATATTGTCAATTAGGATGACCCCTGAGTAAGGCACAAAGTCCACGCTTGTCACCACATAGTGCCTTGTCTTCACTGAAATATCACAGGGATGTCAAGCAAAAAGTCAGACCACACGCATCAAAGTTATACCACAACTGTATACTAGCTCGTCGTCAGCATAAGGCGAGGATTTGCCAGCTCCACTCCAATAACATCTCACGAGTTCATGAAAGATACCACCGTTTGCAAAGGTGTAGTGCAGCCTTCTACGTGAGAAAAAGTTCAGTACAGTTTATGATGATGGACTGCAGTGTTTGGTATAAGGCAAAGATCGTAACGTAAATCTAGTACTGTTCAGCTTTTGGCAACCTCCGTAACGACCGTGTGTAAAATATTGATACTGTAATGCACTAGTTCCCGTGTTCGGCATGCACCCCGTTCCACAAGAAGACTCAATCACTTGATTTCTACAGGTACGTCGTCTCCTGAGCCAGTAAACACTGTATAGTGGCAACACTGTCCCACTGTTGGCTTTCAAACGGCGCTGCAGCGGCCTCTAGTCTTGACTAGTCAGACGCTGAAATGAATGCTACCCAGGCTGCCATCAACTTGTTCGCCCAACCTGTACTAGCAGCAACATCTTCGTCCTCTCAGCCCTGCAGACAACAAAATTAATGTCAATGAACCTGCCACTACCTGGTTCACACCGCAGACGTTGGCCGACAACGGCGTCGTTTTCTTAACCAGAAGAGTGCTCAATGTCGCCCTGACATTTTGTTAGCACTGACACAGCGTACTGTTCATAATAAATCCCCCACTTCACTGTGTATCGCTAATCCGTGACCCGTGACTCACTATTCAAAAAAAGTACCTGAGAACTACGTGATTGAAAAAAACAGGCCTACAGTGTATGTGAACTAAAATAGATTTCTGACCTGGCGCTGCATTGACGTGCAAAGATAATCAAACATGAGGACCCAAATACGAGCTCCCCACCTGACACAGAGTATTTTGTATTAAATACACATATGCCTTAGTCCTCAAAAATACTACACATGAGAGACAGAGGGGTGGAGTGGCACGCATTCAAATAATAACGAAAACTAGCAATGTTCCCAACTCTGTCTAATGTATTCAAATAATTATCACCACAAAATCACAACAATATAGGTAGTTAGCAAAGTGTAACACATTGATGAAAATCTCAGATAACCGAATGCCTTATCTTCTCACAACTAAATATCCTCTTGCATTCGACAATACGAGTCGGCCATCATCACCAAAACCTCGTCGCTCTCCCTTCTTCACTGCCCAATCAGAACGCTCCTTGCATTGACCCCTGACCTGCTGACCTCGCAGTTTCGTGTTGTTAAGTTAAGTGTATGAGAACACCTCTCACACCCGACTGACATTATGTACCCACCCCCAGCGGAGCACCGCCAGTCCACAGCTGTGTTAATCACACTGTGACAGTGAGCGTTCTATGGAGGGTGCAATGGGAAGGATCCGCCCTGAGTACCAAATACTTTAAGTACGCCCCTGCCGCAGCGTACACTAATATTCATTTTCTTCATTTCCATTTTGCTCCTTATGGAGCATGAAACCACCAGCAGTAGTGGTCCCGTTGCATGGCTCCTGCATCAAAACATTTATAAACTCTTACAACAATAGTTTCTGTAGCGATTTGTGTTGCATGATGACAATGTCAGTATCTTTCTCAACCTCATAGTACAGACTCTTACGATATGCATGCAGAAGCAGTAGTACTAGAAGCTACACTTACAGTGCCAAGCTAATAGTTGGCACAATTCGTTCCTCGCGCTTAACAGCTAAATGTAGGCGATGTTTCACTTTTTTTTTCCTACTTACGTTAATGACAACTATTATTTTTTTTTGGTTTCTACCTACTACTTATTTATCACAACTTTCCTTCTTCTTCTTAAACTTTAAACTCCCAAAAAAATTGGGACCCAAAGATGCAGCAATAGAGAATGCAGTCAGCGACCCATAGCTTGACTGCTTGCGTCAGGGTCAGCGAACCAGAGCTGACCAAGACCCTACTCCACCTCCACGTGGTGGTCCTGGAAACAGGCTGCATCACTGCAGTCTGGCTGAGAGAGTAGGGATCGAAGAGGGAAGGCAAACCCGGTCCCAAAAAATGCCGTGCTGAAGTCGGATGTGTCGGCCGAAAGGCGCAGATATCGCAGCTCTGGTGTAAACAGACACAACGCAACCAACGTCCTTTTCAGGACGAACGAGGAAGAAGAAGAAGAAAAACTCCCAAAGGAGCATAGGCCTTCAAGAAACTTATGTTACGTCTTCTTGTCACGTGCTATCACCTCAAAGTCCGTCCATGTGTTCCTCATCCCTTCACGTCTGTCTCCAGTTCTCTTTTCCATGTGTTCTTTAGTCTTCCTCTACCTCTTTTACCCTGTGGATTCCAGAACAAGGATTGTCAGGTAATCCTATCAACAGGTTTTCTCAATGTGTGTCCTATCTATCTCCAGCGCCTTCTTCTCATCTCTTGTTCCACTGGCGCTTGTCTTGTCATTTGATCCACAACTATTATTTTACCTTTTCCTACATACCTACGTGTAATCACTACACTTACTTTCATTATTTTTCTATTTATTCACATTAATTAGAACTATTACTTTACTTATGTCTCTACTTATTCACATTCATCAGAACAATTACTTTACTTGTTTGTCTATTTATTCACATTCCTCAGAACAATTACTTTACTTGTTTGTCTATTTATTCACATTCATCAGAACAATTACTTTACTTGTTTGTCTATTTATTCACATTCATCAGAACAATTACTTTACTTGAGTTTAACCGAATTACCCAGTATAGGTGGTCGGAGTGTCTGTCATAAAATTAACAATGATACAACGTTAAAATATCTCCAATGATACAACGTAGGGATAAAAACTAATGCGTAAGCTACTAGAATACATGATCGCCCACGCCGCGGGTCACCACCCGCCATGGAAATTAAATTGTTAGACGTGAAGGCAAAACGTTTACCCTTGGAGCGGGATGAGAACGGAGATCAGAGGAAAAAAATATGACTGAAACGTGCTTGGAACTAGCAAGGCTAAAAGGACGCAAATTGGTGGGGCAAGGAAAAATTCACGTCCCCAAGCTGACACAAGGTAAAGAAATCGACAAAAGGGACCTTAGCTATTATACGCCTGATGCGTGATGCCATATGATGATGGATGGTATCCGCATGTCTGGTTTTGTGTGGTGTGCAGATGTGTTCAGTCAAAACAATGTTCATACAAAAATAACAGGGCAATCCACATAGGACGTCAGTAAACTCACGACGTATAAAGTCAATGATTCTTGTAACAGCCGTTGACGTTTTTCTTCATTATTTATTGTGGACGCCACAGTGACAAAATGGTTACGCGAATATGTAGGCACATCAAACAGTCATTATCACAGCAACATTCAATACAGCAATAGACGGTAGACAGCATTACAATGATGAGTCAGATGCATGTTATATTTCAAAGTGCTGTAAATGTAGTCAGGTGAAAAACTCCATCCTTTTCTATAACAGCCAGGAGATAACCAGATGTATGAGATCAGTTCACTCTCCTTAGTTTGACTTCAGCAAGACAGACACGTCTGCCGAAGTATAAATAATGTCCTCAAAAATATCCTCTAGATAATAAAGGTTTTCCAAACCTAGTTCATTTAACAAAGTAGCAAGTAATGGTCCTTGGTACATGCATCAACCGATGCAGTACAATGCAGCGACATGTGAGCTGGGAAAAAACATCTCGTGACGACGACTTTCGAAGACAGGCTATGAATCGAAATCGCTCACGACCCAAAATCGATAGAGTTAATGAAAAAGTCAATTTACCTTGCTTTCAAGAAATACAGAAATATCACGCCTCCCGGCATGTGCAAATACACTAGAGGTATTATCCCGAATAAACGAAATATCCATAAGAGGACTACACATCCCTGACAGAACAAAAAATAGCGGAGATCCCCTCTTCAACGAGGCATCTCTTTCGCCATTCCAAATCGCTCACTCCACTAGTGGTGGGCGGAAACCGATCGACCAAGAAGCAAGACAAGTCATGCGCAGTCCAGCGCAAAATGACCACAGCTCAAACTTAACTGCATTCGATACCAACGCGAGAAGACAAATGCTTACCGAGAAAAGTGACTATAAATTTCAAGCAGTTGTTGCCCTTGCGTTATAAAATAGATATTGAAATAAAACGATGTTGCGAGAATTTATCACGCAACATATCACCACCTCCTCCCGATAAAAAAAAAATGTGGAACACATTTTTTTTTTTTCAATATCAAAGAGCATGCGATAAGCGGCTCAAAACGCACGAATTATGCGCTGATAATTAACTAAATTGCCAAACAATAGGCTAATTATAGAGTGTCTGGTGAGGATATACCTCAACAGAAAAATAAATATGTCTCAAAAAATATTCACATCGGGGAGGTGTCACCAACACACATCACGTTAGCATGTAAACACAATATACGTATGCAAGTTACTATAATCATCATTAAACAGCATACTCTAATATTGTCTTTAAAAATGGATGTACAAATCTGATAGGAAAATTTAAATAGTACATTCTTTGACATGTAATGACATAAGTACATAGTAAAGTTAAACTACATGACGATCCAGGACATATGCTCTGGTATTCCGAGGGTAAGTACACAATCTAGAACTCGTCATGCTTGATACTAGTAAGGTAAGTCCTCAGCTCAACAATGACATTCTGAGAAAGTACAAGCAATATAATGCTAATTAATAACTAATATGCTTCATAAGGTACAATACATTATTAATAATTGTGGCTGTTTAGTAAACTAACGGCCCTTATATTAACTACTCAGTCCTCCTCTATCATCTTAAAAAACGAACAGAAGAAGATGACAACAAAGCACAATAGTGTGTACATATAAAGTAAGTACAGATGTGCTAATCTATTGTAGAAATATAGGTGTGTTATGACTCTGTAATATATGGAAATATAGGACAGAAGTATTAGTTGGAGTCATGTGGGCATCTAGACAAAATGTCAGCCATCACATTATCCGCACCACGGATAGCTCGTACCGTGAAGTGAAAAGGTTGAAGAGCTATAGCATATCGAGTGGATCTCGAACTTTTCAAATTCTTAGTCTGAATAGCTGTAAGAGCTTTCTGATCAGTCTCTAGAATGAAATGTGCGCCCAGGAGGAATCTTTGTAGTTTTAGAATTGACCAAACCATCGCTAACAACTCACGGTCTAAAACCGAGTAGTTCCTCTCTGCCGCATTTAGTTTTCTAGAAATGTACATAACAGGATGCAGAGTATTTGCATATTCTTGCATCAGTGCTGCTCCAATCCCAGTGGATGAAGCATCACTCCGAAGAACAAAAGTCCTATCAAGAGTAGGTAATCTTAAGATGGGAGGAGAAGAAAATATATTCTTGATTTGGTCTAGTGAAGATTGGCATTCTTCAGACCAACGGACCAGATTAGGCGAACCTTTCTTCAACAATGTTGATAGAGGTGCCATGATCGAAGATAAATTTGGAATAAATCTCCCATAAAATTGAATTAAACCTAAGAGACTCCTAACTTGTTTCTTCGTTTTAGGAACAGAGATGTTCAGTATTTTGGAAGTATTGTGGTCTTCTGTCTTCAAGAGACCATGACCAACACGATGACCCAGGAAAGAGATTTCACCAAAACCAACAAAAGCTTTAGAAGGTTTCGCTGTCAAATTATTCTCACGTAGAGTGGACAGTAAGTCATATAACCCTAAATAGTGATCTTCCCAGGTATCACTGAAGAGACAGATGTCATCTAAGTATGCGATGACATCCGAACGATGTGACAGAATTCGACGCATCATGCGAACGAAAGTGGCAGGGGCGTTCATGAGACCAAAAGGCATAACATTCCATTGAAATAGACCCCTAGGTGTAGAAAAAGCAGTAAGAGGTTTGGCATGCTCTGATAAAGGCACTTGCCAATAACCTTTAGACAAGTCAAGTTTAGTGAAGAATCTAGAATTAGAAAGTCTAATCAGTAGATCTTCTAACAAAGGCATCGGTTCAGCGTCGAACTTTGTGACCTGATTCAATTTGCGATAATCAACGCAAATTCGTATGTTCTTATCCTTCTTCTGGACAATAACCATGGAAGAAGAATATGGTGAAGTCGATGGTTCAATTATATTTAATTGAATCATTTCATCCAATTCCTTTTCCACTTGCGACTGAAAGTGTATAGGAATAGGATACGGCCTAACCCTAATTGGATTATTGTCGGTAAGAATTATGTCATGTTCTATGACATCTGTGTGTCCAGGAATGTCAGTGAGAACATCCGGAAATGTTTGTAACATCGACGAGACTTGTCGATGTTCGTCACCAGAAAGATTAGGAGAAACAGAAACGTTTTTCCAAGATTCCGTGGAATGTAATGGAACCACTGGAAGGGGAAGATTAACATCAGAGAAGGTAGATTCCTCATCCTGTATGACAGACAGGGATGAATAATGACCGTGAGGTGCAGGAGCATCATCCGTTGCCTGGAAAATAGGCAGCAAATAGTCCGGACGTTCGTGAAATTCCGAAAGCATGTTTATGTGGAAAGTTTTATGCTTTCCATCAATATCGACCACATAGTCAACATCGGAAATCCGAGAGACTATTGCATACGGACCTTTCCATGCAATAAGAAGTCTATTTTCCCTACTGGGGAGTAGGACGAATGCTTTGTCACCTGGACAAAGTTGTCGTAGACATCTATTCTTGTTAGCAAACTGCCTTGCCTTCTCTTTAGCAATTTCTGATGAAGCAGTTGCTAGCTTACATGCCTCAATGATCTTTTGTCTAAGAGCAATGACATACTCATATGAGGATTGAGTTTCATCGCTAATATCATCGGCAGTGATGAGATCGTGTAATAAAGACATAGGGCCGCGTGGACGCGCGCCAAAGACAAGTTCGAAGGGAGAAAATCCTGTGTGTTCATTAGGGACTTCTCTATAGGCAAAGAGAGCCGCGGGTAAAACCCTGTCCCAATCTTGAGGATGATCTTCAGTTATCTTACCAAGCAAAGTCTTGAGCGTTCTATTCAGACGCTCAACTAACCCATTAGACATAGGATGGTAGATACTACTGAGAGATCGTTCAATATGTAAGGTAGACATTACCTGTGACATAGTGTCAGATATGAGTTGAGTGTCATGGTCTGACAATATTTCTCTGGGGAACCCCAAGCGAGAAAATATCAACCAAAGAGCATCTGCGATATCTGTAGTAGATATGCTCTTAAGAGGAATAGCCTCTGGCCAACGTGTGCACGTATCGACACATGTAAGGATAAACTGATGTCCTCTGGCCGACTTGACCTTAAAAGGGCCAATAATATCTATGGCCATTTTCTGAAACGGCCGAATAGGAATGTCAGCAGCCTGGATAGGCGCAGCATGTCGTGGTCCTCTAGATTTGACCTCCTGACATACCTTGCATGATCGGCAGTAAATACGAATGTCCTTATTGACAAAAGGCCAAAAGAAAGCCGCAAGGACTCTCGACTTCGTACGGGCAAAACCCATATGTCCAGCACATTGCGAGTCATGAGCATGTTGTAATATTTGGACTCTCATGCTCTTGGGAACAAGAATTTGCGAAAGTGCCGACGTAGTCGAATCTTGTACCATACGTACAAGTACGCCGTTTCTCATTGCAATCCAAGATTTTCTATTTGTATCCTGATTCGGATCACCTTTCTTCGCAAGAACGAAGAATTTTTTTAAAGAAGGATCTTCTTCTTGCAATTTTATGAAAGAGTCACGAGTGATTACTAAGTGACTATCTTGGCTATCAACTTCATTATCACTATTCAGTGAAGTTTCGGGTGTTTGTAGAGCTTGTGCTCTTGTAACTACTGCATTTGTAGCTTGCATGTTATTATCTTCCCAAGCAGCAATCTGCTGTGGGGTACACTCCCTAACTCCGTGGATACGACCAATAATAAGGTCCGCAATAGGATTAGGTAAGAGACAAGCATGCACATCTCCAGTAAAGAAAGGAGTGGCAATGCGAATTACAGCAGTAGGATATTTTTCTAGAGTGCCGCCAAATGTGACACATTTAATAACCCTTCCTGTAGCACAAGATGGATCTACAAGCGATTGTCTAACACCAATAGTGGTGCATCCGGAATCGAAAAGTAGTGAGACCGGAGTATCATTAACAAGACCCTTATGTAGGATTAAAGAACCCCTCCCGTCATGCGCAACAGCAGCAGGAAGAGCGGGAAGTGGGTGACCACAACTCAAAGTAGTTATGGTACCCGGTTCGAATAAAGTACTGCATTGGGGGCATTTATTTGCTCTCTCAAAGTCAAAAGCAGAACCAGTGACAGCGTCAAAGTTTTTACTATCAGCAACATGATTACAGGCTCCCTCAGTTTCCTGTTGTACAGCATTAGCCTGCTGATATCTTTTTTTTTGTGTTGAGATCTACCCCGACTATTATTACCTCTGAAGTTATCAAAGTTATTATTATCTCTGCAGTTATTATTGTCTCTATTGTAATTGTTATCCTGGTTCGAATTCCAGTTTCCACGATTACTATCATGTTCACATTGATGCGAACATCTATTTGTTTGGTTCTGAGGTCTTCGGCAGGAATAACCTCTATTACCATATCCTCTTTTGAAATGCTTATAATTATTAGGGTGATAGTAACGAGTACTATCAGGTTGTCTCCAATTCTTCGAAGAAGAATCACCATGAAATTGATTTCCATGATTTTGATAGAAATTACCGCTACTCTTTCTATCAAAATTTTGTTGGAATCTACGAGCAAAGTTTTGGCCATACGGAGCTGCCGAAGCAACTGGTAAACCTTCTTTCACCTTAGAGTTACCCATGGTTATGTGTGGGTGCGCAGTTACGTATTGGCAACAGAAATCTTCCATTTCTTTTATTGTTTTAGGTTTACGTTCATGAAGGAAAGCAAGGAAAGACTCATTGACAGACGACATGACTTTGTCTCTAAGTATTAAGTCCATAAGTCCTTCATAAGTTTTTTCCGTCTTAGATAGTTCAACCCATCGTGAGAAAGTAATGCGTATTCTTGCAATAAACTCGGAGAATTCAACTCCATTTTCAGGTAACATGTTTTTAAATTGTAGACGATAGCCGTCTTCGTTAAGCTGATATTTCTTTAACAAAGCGGCCCTGACAACCTCATAATTGTTCTTGTCAGGTTCATCCACCATATTTAATATACTTAGAGCTTTACCTGTCAGTATCCCTGATAACTGATAAACATATTTTGCTTTGTCTATGTTATGAGCTGTACATGCTTGTTCAAATCTGTCCAGATAGAACATTATGTCATCGCTGGAAGGACTAAATGTTGGTAACTTAATCTTAAAAGTATCATTATTAGCCTTACCAGAAGATGAACCCTTGTTTGAATCATTACCATTACTCATGCTCGTCAATTTCAATTTTTCCAACTCTAAAGCTAAGACCTTTTCTTCATGTTCCATTTTTGCTTTCTCTTTCCTCTCATCAGACTCTCTCTGTAATCTTCTTTCCTCAGCCTGAGCCTCTTTTTGAAGTCTTTCATTTTCAGCTTCTTTTTCAAGTCTTTTATTTTCAGCCTCTTTTTCAAGTCTTTTATTCTCAGCTTCTAGCTGGAGTTTTCTTTCCTCAGCTTCTGATTCCCTTTTTTGTTTTTCCATTTCCATTTGGAATCTCTTTTCATCCACCTGCATCTGCAGTTTCTTTTGTTCAGCTTCCATCTGCAGTTTCTTTTGTTCAGCTTCCATTGCTTTATCATATCGAGCAGTTGCAAATTCTTCTAACTTATCACCAGTCTTCCCATGCAATTTACCCTGCTCAATAAAGTGCTCAAATGTAGACATGTTGTCTAACATATGAGTCCAAAACCTGAAATAATTAACTAATTTATTTCAAACCTAAGTGTAACAAGTCTTAATTAAGCACTTGTATATTCACATCACCTTATATTATCCCAGTCTCTGTGGGAAACAAGTCTCCAATCAAAGAACTTGTATATGAAATATCAACAATCAATTCTTGATCATAAGTGCACTTCTCATTCAATAGTGCACGACACTATTCATCATTCATTTATCATCAGTGTAGTAGTAACAGTGCATTAGCATAGCCCATTAACTAATTACTATAACTGTAAACAATGACTATGTAAACACATGCAGAATGTAAACATTGAAAATGTAAACAATACAAACAATGTAAACAATAACAATGTAAACAATAACAAAGATCAGCAACAATACAAAAACGTTCGCAGAAATCAACTAAAAATAAAGCAGAAATTAATGAAATATCACAAAAAATGTGACGATATCTGCGATAGAATTAAACAAAATACATGACACCACAGTGTATAAACAAAAATGTTGTATGAAACTAAATTATAGACAAGAGTAGGCTAACAAATACAAACAAATCAAAACAAAACTAAAGAATGCGAAATAATAACGAAAACAATATTAAAACATGTCATCACAGCTAACATAAATAGCAACAGAAGTCGCTTAGCAAATTCCAGTATTGGAAATTTGCAAACCTTACAGAAAACGCTCACAATAGACGACCTCTATGACGTGGCATAATCTAACGGAGACACCACCCAACCGAGAACCCGCTGAAATATAAACAAATAAATATACGAATAACATATAAACATATAACATATAGAATGAGATGATACACAGAAGACTCAGCAGAAGTATAAGGGCACAGTTTACATACAAACAGGCCACTTAACTTATAGGCTTCCAATTGTAGAACAGCAGAAAAAACGGATGTCAATCAACGTCCTAAAGAGCGAAGCTCCAACGATGATGGCACATCTGAACTGCTTCCACTGCTAACACGATGGTACAAGAGCTTCTGAAATACTGTGTGTTGAGTTGTTTCGGCACTTGACCTTCTAATCCAAAAGTAAGTTGATGGAAATCGGTACTTGGCCTTCTTCAGAAAACAACCCGTTTCAACCGGCACTTGACCTTCACAAAAACGACAGCACTGGAACCTTGACAGCAGCAACTTGCTTGACTTGCGTAAAAGATAACAGCAGTCCGAGTTATCCGGCAACATGTAACAACGCCGGGTACTGTCAAATTCTTGTTTCCGTCAAAAAGTTGAAATTTTGACTTTTACCGGGCAACGCCGAGTACTTTGAAAATTTTGAAGATGTTGACTGTATTGAAGAATGTTAATTTCTTGAAGGATGCTGATGAATTCTTGTTGAAAATGAAGTGGGTAAGGGACCCCGTGTTTGCTGGTACCAGAATCAAACCAGCTTATGGCCACCAAATGATGCGTGATGCCATATGATGATGGATGGTATCCGCATGTCTGGTTTTGTGTGGTGTGCAGATGTGTTCAGTCAAAACAATGTTCATACAAAAAATAACAGGGCAATCCACATAGGACGTCAGTAAACTCACGACGTATAAAGTCAATGATTCTTGTAACAGCCGTTGACGTTTTTCTTCATTATTTATTGTGGACGCCACAGTGACAAAATGGTTACGCGAATATGTAGGCACATCAAACAGTCATTATCACAGCAACATTCAATACAGCAATAGACGGTAGACAGCATTACAATGATGAGTCAGATGCATGTTATATTTCAAAGTGCTGTAAATGTAGTCAGGTGAAAAACTCCATCCTTTTCTATAACAGCCAGGAGATAACCAGATGTATGAGATCAGTTCACTCTCCTTAGTTTGACTTCAGCAAGACAGACACGTCTGCCGAAGTATAAATAATGTCCTCAAAAATATCCTCTAGATAATAAAGGTTTTCCAAACCTAGTTCATTTAACAAAGTAGCAAGTAATGGTCCTTGGTACATGCATCAACCGATGCAGTACAATGCAGCGACATGTGAGCTGGGAAAAAACATCTCGTGACGACGACTTTCGAAGACAGGCTATGAATCGAAATCGCTCACGACCCAAAATCGATAGAGTTAATGAAAAAGTCAATTTACCTTGCTTTCAAGAAATACAGAAATATCACGCCTCCCGGCATGTGCAAATACACTAGAGGTATTATCCCGAATAAACGAAATATCCATAAGAGGACTACACATCCCTGACAGAACAAAAAATAGCGGAGATCCCCTCTTCAACGAGGCATCTCTTTCGCCATTCCAAATCGCTCACTCCACTAGTGGTGGGCGGAAACCGATCGACCAAGAAGCAAGACAAGTCATGCGCAGTCCAGCGCAAAATGACCACAGCTCAAACTTAACTGCATTCGATACCAACGCGAGAAGACAAATGCTTACCGAGAAAAGTGACTATAAATTTCAAGCAGTTGTTGCCCTTGCGTTATAAAATAGATATTGAAATAAAACGATGTTGCGAGAATTTATCACGCAACAACGCCACAGTCATTTCTTGGACGCTTTTGCGATAACTTAGTCCGTTTATTTGAATGCAGTGATGAACGCATTATAGAAGATTCTAGAAAATATTTGAAAAGTAACTTTTTCTTAATAATAATGTTAGGAATATAAAACCTAGCTGGCCGGATGGCCCATCTTGAGCAGTGAAATAATATGCTTTCATTTATACAGACGGATAGATAATAAGAAAGATATTGACAAAAGACTGTGTTGTTCATATCAGCGAGCGTCTGCATTGAAACAAAAATGTCCCTAATTTTCAAAAAACTGCAGTCTTGAGACTCAAAGCGCTAAAATCTAGTTGGTATGAAAGAGAGGGGATGGGCTGGAGAATTGTGGCTAAAAATAACTTTAAAGGCAAAATTGTGTAGGGGAAGGCAGAGTTGGTTCAAAAAACAAGTGTGTTTTTTTTGTGAAACGCAAGTAGAGACGGACGGACCAACAGACAATAAGGCATACTTGACTGAGGTATGACTGAAATGACTTTTTGGTAGTAGGTTTGAATTTGAAAGGAAAAAAGGCGGTGATTGGCCATAGATGAATATATTATCGGCGCTCAGACGCGCATTTTTGCCATTCGTCATAAGTTGTCCTAGTAGACACAGTAAATAATATAGTGGTGTATTCCCAGAAGCAAATTGATATCTTTAGAGGGACGCCATACTAAAGCCAGCAGCTCAGCTGAGTTTTGCTAGCAATTAACTGTGTTCTATATTCATAATTCTGGTAAGACTGAAAGTATTTCTTTGTATATTTTAATATTTGTTTAATGTTTCGAGTGATTTGATACTGCCATATCAAAATCTATCCCTTACAACAAGTAAGGATTCGCTCAAGACCCCCCGCCCCAGTTCAGGGTCTAGAGACAAATAAAATACATAAACTCCAGTAAGGATTAGGAAGGACAGATCAAGTGTTGAGATCAGTGGAACATATCACCTATCCTATTCTATGGCAGGAAGCTAATGAACATATTTCAGAATATGTAGTCTGGGAGAACCTATCCTATGTGAAACCAACTTGGTAAGATGTGTTGTTTGGTCAAAGAGATCTGACCCGTCTATGTGGTGTTGTTGTGTGTCGTGTTGTGTCCAGAAATGGGTAAGAGGATGGAATTCTGACACATGACCAATACTTTATTGCAGAGCTGTGAGTTTTTATTTGGCACCAATGTGGTGTCAAATGATGAGTTGAATCATACAAGAGTGGACCCGTGCAGTTTATATTTTGGCAGAGCAGCCTGATATTGCCCCCAAGCACGGAGAGGTGGGGCCACCAGATCTCAGCACCAGAGCTACACATTCAAGCTACGTGAGCGTCTGGTCTGCTGAGAATTCACCAACTCAACTTATTTTCTAACACACCCTTAAAATTTCCATCAAATAACTGGACAATGTGTAGTCGCCATAGACAGGGAGTGATGAGGCCACCCCAACAGCACATCCATTAAATGTTCTCCCAATTAGATTACAACTATAAACAGTAGTAATATTAACTAGTCTAGTAACATACATATGTACACACCTTGCATTTATTATGTCATATTCATGCATTTCTTTCATAATTGCAAAACCTTTTATATGTTCTGGCCAAAATAAAACCTTGGTTCAGAACAAATAAATTTAAAGAAAATTACTATCCAAATTTTACACATCTCGAGTTAGTTCAGTGTGTTATAACATTTTATTACTATTATTAGACTTGTTAAATATCTGTGTGTGTGTATGTAAACCACCACAACACATTACATATCATTACCCTAGAATTTTAACGTAGCCACATTCATTGGTAAAAAAAGATAGGTGTGAGGTCGTAGTGGTAGCAAGAAGGGCCTTCTGACAATTCACAGCTACACTTATCTCAGGAGCCTTCACAGCTGACCTCATGCATCACATTAAGTAATATCTCAATCAGACAATACCATCAAATCCACTACAGTGTCTAAGAGGTATGGCGTCCGTCTCGAATTCTAGAGGAATCAGGTTCGATTCCCATGTGAGAGAATATAATTTATGGACTTTTTTTCAGAACCTGTGGTCCTAATGATGTCATACAACCCCCTGGTCTCCTGGGTAGTGAGATCGGATGCCTAGCCTTCTCTGATAAGGGCGAAAAAATAGGAGGTCCTGTGTGCAAGTTGCGCATGTTAAAAATCCCACGACAGTTGGAAATCGTAAAGAGTAGGCCACAAGGCCGCTGCCCTGGCTAAATTTAAAAATTAGAAACCTACCCATCACAAAAATATTTATAGAATGCGTGATTCCTATATACACACATTGGGATTCTCGCCGGTGATACGGAGTTCGTGCACTATGCTGAGATCCTTCTTGTGTGATCTAAGGGAGGAGATCGGAGCACTGATGGAGTTGTTTGTGTGCAATGAAAATAGTCCTTAAAACCAAACAAAACGTAATTACGTTAAATCATAACTATTACTTTACTTACTTTCCTACGTCCTTACATTAAACATAAATATTACTTTACTACGTCCTTATATTAAACATAACTATTACTTTACTTACTTTCCTACGTCCTTACATTAAACATAACTATTACTTTACTTACTTTCCTACGTCCTTACATTAAACATAACTATTACTTTACTTACTTTCCTACGTCCTTACATTAAACATAACTATTTTATTTTATTGGTTTTGATCTGTACTGGTTCTTGTTCAAACCTTGCATTTCTCGTTACGGAAACGGACGAGCAATATCCGGGCGATCGACATCAAAGCCAGCGAAAGATTGAACAAGTGAGGTTCGAATGTACCCGGATATTGCTTGTCAATTTGCCAGGTTGTCTGTCCCTGTTATACTACGATTACCTCCTCCTGTTGTCGGTATAACAGCGATTGTGTGTGTGAAACGCCCAATGGGAAAAGAAAGCAGAGCGACAGAAGATCGATACTTAGTCAGACTGGAGTGCTGCTTGTCCAGGTACTTCCGGTAGCTGCTTCCAGACGAGACGTTTTTGGCGACTGGAATTTGCGGGATAAAATTGTGAGCACTATCCATCAGCGGAAGTGGTTAGTTTACAAGACTGGATGGTAGAATTCAGAGGAATGACAGAATGTAAAATTGTTGTGTAATCTATAAACATGTCAGAGTTAAAGCTACACTTTTAATACGGGTGTGCATGTTTTGTTATGTCCCGAGGAAGTCATATATGTCTTTTATAAATGGATTTTCCCCACATAATCTCTTCTTCTTCTTCCGTCCTTAGCCACCGACCGTCAAAGCAGTCAGTGGCCATTACGCCTAGTGGCGTCTTAGGGCAACAGCAGATAGGTTTTCTTTGCCATTGTTTCCCATCACGCCTATTGGCGTCTTTAGGGCAACGGCAAATCAATCCATCTGCTGTTGTTTCCGTAATCGAAGTGACTGGCAAACGGGTGATCAGCCCGTTGGTAACCCCCACATAATAACAGGATTGAAATGATATGGCAAAATCACCAACGTCGAACTGATTTTAAAAAAATGAGCTTTGCCTAGGTGAGGCGAGGCGCGATCTGTTCAACCTAGACGCAAGGACTTTGTGATCTGGTGTTCATTCGCATGGAACTCATAGACACAACCAGACAGACGCTATTGACAAAATGAGATGAGAAAAAGATGCAAGCGTTGATTAGGTCATACATGGAGGAGATCACGTGATAGCACTACAAGGCAGCTCTTGTTCTGGTGCCCCAGGGTAAGAGAATTAGATGGAGACCTAACAACACACGAGAAGAGAATTAGATGGAGACCTAACAACACACGAGAAGAGAATTATATGGAGACCTAACAACACACGAGAAGAGAATTTGAGGGAGACCACACAAGAAGGAAATTTGAGGGAGACCACACGAGAAGGAAATTTGAGGGAGACCACACGAGAAGGGAATTTGAGGGAGACCTAAAAACATATGGAGAAAGGAACTAGAGAATATGAGAGGGACACAGAAGACAAAAGACATTTAACGGGTGGCACAGGACAGAGAGACGTGGCGTGACTTCGTTGATGGCCCATGCTTTTGTGGATGAATGAATGAAATATATAAGTTCTTTTTTTTAAATGACTATTGCAGTGATTGAACAGCGCCTTCGTGAGCTTGTCAACAATTTTTTTTCCTTTATCACGGTATTGTATTGTATTTTTGTTTTGTTATTTCTTTAGGCTGAATCCTTTGATGATACTTTCTTTGACAGCTACATCTAGTTATTTTCCTTGCCATTTGTACCTAGTTACTTTCCGTGACAACCTGTATACAGTTCTAGAATGGAATTCACCCCTATACATTGGATTTGTGGTCTACAAAAAGGCATTTGACAGTGTAGAGTGTAGACAGAGAATCACTTTGGAAATTGATGAGGCACAATAGAGTTCCCCTGAAGATCATTAATTTTTAAAGAAAACTTATGAAGACATGACATGGAGAGTTCTTCATGAAGGACATCTTACAGATCCGTTTAGGAAAAGAACGGGAGTGCGACAGGGATGCCTGTTGTCTCCTTTTCTTTTCTTACTAGCAATAGACTGGGTCATGAAAACATCGACAACACACAACAGAAATGGAGTTATTGTTAATCAGAATCGACATAATTGCACTCCGGGCAAACCCATAGGGGCTCAGTCTCCCTCAGTATATGTCGAAGAGTGTGAATACTAACTGTTCCTGTAGCTCACTGGTTGTATACACGACGGATGCATCCTCTCATACGTCCATCTCTGCTAGCCAAATTCCAACAGTCTTAACCTTGATGATTCATCTATTGCAGTTACATTCTCTAACAGGCGATCATTAATTGTTCTCAGAATCTCTCCCTTATCCATATCCAGTGTCCCCACTGTGGGTGCTCTTGCTGCGAGTCTGTCAGCTCTCTCTTTACCACATACCCCTGCATGACCAGGACAGTAGATCCACACCAGCTCTTGTAGACTCGAATCTTCTATGAATGTTTTCCATTCATGCCGCAACCAACCACTTTGAACCTTTCGACGCATTGACTGAGAGTCGGACACAATGACTGCCTTTGTGAATGAAGTTTCATATATCCACCTTAAGGCTGCAGTGACTGCCTCTACCCCCATTCTCATGCTGGAATTTGTTATCTTGTAAGCCCCGCTACGTTACGCGATGATTCTGCCCTTTACCCTAGCAGAGAAGCCCCAGCCTGATTTCTCACCACGGATCACAGACCCATCTGCATAAACAATGGCATCATTATCCCTGGCATGATCATGTATCAGTTGATTAATTTCCAGTTCTGCTTTTCCATTGCCCCAAGTTCTACACTCTCTGCCAAGGCTGGTGATGACTTGCTGGTAATTAATCCAGTTCTCATCTGACATACTCCACTTTTCCCCTTTGAATATGTTTTGAACTGTGACCACCTGCTTGATCGTTGTCTCTGCCTGTGCCATCCATGACATTCCTCTCTTTATTCTCGCTCCCTTAATGTCAGCTATGTTTCCATGCAGGGGGTGCCATGAAATTAAATACAGTGGAATCTGACTAAACAGTTAGATGATCTAGATTTTGCTGATGACTTGGCTATCCTGTGTGACGGTATTGCCTCCCCTGCTTTGCAGTAGTGGTCCAACATTGGCCAAAACTCAAGAGTATCTAATATGGGCTTCAAAGGTGTCTACCTTCGCACACGATTACTCTTGGCAGATATGTAGACAGAAGGTTAATGACGCTTCTACCACAAAGGAGTTTTCACAAGATATTCAGATAAGCGAAAACAATTCTGCATTTGGCTGAGCACGTTAATTCTAGAATCTGCCGACATCTTTTGTGAAGGATTAAGCAATGGTTTATGTTAGCTCGTTTAAGCCCCCACCTCTGATTAACTCAGGGGAATTCTTATTATTCTGGTATAGTTCAGTATAGTAAATTGACTGAGACAAACATGCAGTACATTTAAAAGGATTAAATCGAAATTAAATTTGTATAATTACAAATAACAAAATTTAATAATCACTTTAGGTTTAACCGTTAAAAAATTTGAATACTTATGGATCAAGAAAAAGTTATCACCACGGTTGTGATGGGGTGTAAATTGTAAAAAAGAGAAGTTCAAGTGGCAGCATATGGACTGAACTTAGCTGCCAATGACGGTTCTGCTACTTCTGATGGGTTGGTTCTTGTTACACTGCTCAGGCTCGTCGGTGGTCAAGGTTAAAGGCGCCACACGTTCCCAGAACGTCAAGGATTAACGGCCAAGCTGGTCCTGCGTCTGTCTATAAGACACTCTTATGATGTGTCTCGCACAACGTCAGTCCACTTCTACCTTCACTTGGTTCCAGAGATAGTACTTTCTGGCTAATCCTGGCCCATAGACGTTTTTGCTCAGAAGAATAAGTTAAGGTACTGGGTTAAGCCTCTTACATGTGTACTTGGGGTTTTTAATTTAGCACTAAAACTCCCTATTTGACTTTGTGTGTTCAGTTTCCTCAGAGTCCGGTTACTTATAACAATGGATTTCCTGGGCTGTATTAAGTCTTACAAGGTGTTCCAAAAAAAGTCCGGTCTGATAAATGGAAATCCTGAATTTTCTTCTGGCAAGTCTTGTTGTTCTGGGCAAGCGATTCCTCAGAGTAAATTTTCACAGTTAAGGAACTCTGAACAAACGTCAGGTTATATTAACGGTCACACCCCGCTCTGTTTGTTATGGAGCTCAAATGATCAGCCAATCTGATTTGAATATTTTGCATGACTCATCTAGTGCAAAATTTCAAACATTTCTTTTCTGAAAATGGGCTGTAAACATCCGATTGCCCTATGTACGAACTCACAAACATGTCATTAAACACATACGACAACGTATGTCAGATGTAACACTTATTACTTTCTTACAAAGTAATGTCGTGGACAGGAAATGATTATATCATACGAGTCCGTCCCAAATGTGTCGCATAGGCGGGTAATCTTGTTATTTGTTGCCGGAGCAAACGAAAACTGACTACGGGCGAGTAATTTTATCACCCGGCCCAACTTGAGCAAACAGAATCATGCGAAACTGAGCAAACCCACATTGGTCTTCACCTGCTCTAATCTCTGCAAATCTGTGCCGCATCAAGCAAAATGTGATTATTATCACCTACAAGGAGTGTCAAAAGGATTTGACAATATCAAATATCTGCTACTTAGCAGAGAAAGAAAGAAGTACGACAACTGAAAGCACGCAATAAAATCCGTACCACAAATGTACCGATTACTGCCATAGTGACACAGAGATTAGGAAGAAGAAGGGGTCGCCCCAATCCATTCTGTGACATCCTGTCCCATAACCGTAAACAGATGCAGGACAAAATGATAACACTCGATGAGAGGTCACAGCAATTGGGTCTGAAATACACAGGGAAAAGTCAAAAATAACGAGAAGAAATGCAGGAAATGATAACAGGTTTGAACTTGAAGAAACACCACTACAAGATGTATAATCATACACATATCTTGGCAGCAATATAGACAACGTTGTGAGGGACAGACAGTGATATCAAAATAAACATACAAAAAGCAAGAGGAGCTTTCATTGCTCTGGGAAATATATGGAAATCAAGAGAAATCGGATCCAACACAAAAATAAGAATCTTCAACTCAAATGTGAAGTCAGTACTATTATATGGCTGGCTCTGAAACATGGAGAACAACAAAAACAACAATAAAAAAGCTACAGACTTTCATAAATGGGTGCTTGCGTAGAATAGAGGGATTAAAATGGTATGACAAGGTTACCAACGTGGAACTGAGGACAAGAACTAGACAAGTGCCAGTGGAACAAGAGATGAGAAGAAGACGATGGCGATGGATAGGGCACACACTGAGGAAGCCTGTTGATAGCATTACAAGGCAGTCCTTGTTCTGGAACCCCCAATACAAGAGAGGCAGAAGTAGAGCAAGAAGCACATGGAGAAGAGAGCTGGAAACAGAGATGAAAATGATGGGGAGAACGTGGAAAGAACTTGAGATGATGGCACGTTACAGGAGGACTTGGCATGTGTTTGTTGAAGGCCTATGCTCCCTGCGGAGCGGAGGGGGCTACGAATGTATCCAGTTACTTTCGATGATCACTGTATCCAGTTACTTTCGATGATAACTGTATCCAGTTACTCTCGATGATAACTGTATCCACTTACTTTTGATGATAACTGTATCCAGTTACTTTCCGTGACAATTGTATCCAGTTACTTTACATGACAATGTATCCAGTTATTCTCCATGACTAAGCATCCAGTTACTTTCCTTGACAAATGTATCCAGTTACTTCCATTGCAACTGTATCCTGCATTGCCTGAAGCCTTTCCTCTCTCTGAGCTACCAAAACAGTGTTGGCAGTAAACATATTTTCATGGCACAGACAGCCGTTCAAAAAGATAACGAATATTATGGGAAAATATTATAATTATCCACAAGTCCTCACTAGTACAGAGCAGAATCATCATCATCATCATCATCATCATCATCATTATAATCATCATTTTCCTTCGTGCTACTTGCGGAGGATGGAGCCACCACTCAAATGGTCCCCCCTTTAGGAAGCCCCTATCAAGCAGTCTTATACTCTTCCAGTGGTGAGCTGTGTGGCAATGCGATGTGATGAGGATGCGAGCTCTGTGCAAAACCTCATATTATTTGCCTTGTACGACATGCTTGAGGGCACAATAATCATATTCTTTCTGTACCGTCAGTGACCCACAGGAACAACACGGGGCACAGAACAGAATACAAAGCATAAAACAGGTCTTACAGTATTTAGATCAAATTAAAAATAAATAAATAAACCCTGTCACTCTAGACGTTTGCTTTGAAATTGGAAACGTCCTTCAAAACAAAGAGGCGATTCACAAAAACATTCGCATTTTTTGACGGAAAAATGAGTGAGATAAAAACGTATTTTTATTTTTTATTTTAAATAAACGAACAGACGGACGTGACAGCTAAGGCAGTGTTGACTATTGCTCCAACCATGCAGGTGTTAACTTATGAAATTTTTATCTTAATGTTGCATCTCATGAATACATGCATAGGCTGCACTGCCTGATACTGTAGGATTCTTCTTCTATATCTGTGTGATCCGAACTACTTCTCGTCCAAATGAAACCCCCCAGCAGTTTTCCTGACAGCACTGAGCAGATATTCACAGTCTCGTCACGGTATTCTAAGGCAACCTGAGATCAGGAACACGGAGGTAATATTTAACACAATCTAAAAGATAACAAGAGAGAAAGAAAAAAGATCAATTTAAACGGTCTATTTTTGTTCTTGAGAGTGCCAGTTTGACATTTCGAGTTTCGTGTAATTATGATCAAGACGTTTGTATTTGCCGAATTGCTTTCTCACTAGCAAAACCAATCATCATCATTTCATTTTCCTTCCTTTGCGCTCCCTATGGAACATGGAACCACAACTGTAGTGACCTCCCCCACTTCCCCCAGGCAGGAAACTTGCACCAAGCATTCACACACTCTTTAGCAGCGCTTTCCGTGGCAATTAGTTGTACATGATCAGTTTGCCAGTCCCATGCCCAACCTTATATTAGTCGTCATCTACGACATGTCTGTCGGCAGAAAAATTGGCCAGGATTTATAGTTTAAAACCCTACAACAGTAGCTGTTGACTGCGTCCTCCTTTCTCCTCCTTTCTCTGTTTCATTGTCCTACTTTTTATGCTTGGATATCTGGTAACCCTACTTACACTAGGTCTCAGCTTTATGAGGTAGGGTGACCACCTTCATTCTTCGATGCCTTTAACTACCCTAACTCAGGAGCAGAGCTTTCTTACTTATTTGTGTCTGTCCACTCTAGCATGAAGAAAGTGGTGCGGAGCTGAGTGTATTTTCGAGTCATTGTTTACACTTCGTCCTGTAATAATTCGTCATGTCTGTTTACCTGACCATCCCTGCGGAGAGAGAAGACAGGTGATGCAATACTGACCGACAGTCATGGTGGTAAAATTCTCGTGTACCGAACATTGGGCGAGGCGGATTAACACGAAGTTCGCCCCAGCGAGTTTATTTAGCGCTGATATGGCTATTGCGATTTCCTAATTTCTCTCGTGGAGAGAACACAACCCAGCTGGTCACACGATGAATATTTGTTTGCAAAGGTACAGGGCAGTAAATTATCCAGGCGGTGACATATTGTAGACACGCACCTGAAGACGACGGAAATGTTGTAATCGCTTCCGGACAGAATTGTTACGAAGACATTATTTGTGATAATGTAAGAAGTTGTAGTGGTAATCATTACCAAGAATTGACGGAAATACCAACTCCTTATACGGAAAATGACCGTTTGAAATTTACAAACGCATGAGTCATGCAGAAAATTCCATGAGGAAGTTAGCATAGCACGCATGTTTGAATACAATTGGCTGGGCAATTCTAGATGTTATAAACAACAATTATAATTGAAGCCTGGTCAGATTGTAACAACCACGTGCGTGGGACGAAGGTTGCAAAATAATCTGACATTTTCGCAGGTTTAGAGCATTGTGAAATTCACCTCGTCAAGAAGGCAACCAGCTAGCCAGAGTAAGGAATAGGATCAGAATTCCATTTATCGGACCGGACCTTGTTTGAGCATCTTTTGGACTTATATCCCAGGAAAACTCTACCTACATGTAAAGGGCAATTTTTACTATCTTGCAATATAATACATTTATATTCTTATTATGTTCGCAAATATTTTGTAAGCAAAGTATTTCCTTTTTAAGTGCTTAAGGAGAAGTCATTTTTGGGTTGCTTCCCTTGAAAATAGTTCTGTCATCTTCGATCGGACTCCGCAGACGACTCTAGGCCTACTGCGATTTATTCTGTGGCTGGGTAGGAATAGATTGTTCTTGCTTCAGTATATCTATGGCCTGAATTTATACGTAGTGTTTGTATGAGTAGGACGAGTCTGTCTTATATATGGATATCTTTGCATTTCTAAGTCGAACTAATTTGGTTGTCGCTAGAAAAGGTCAAAGGCTATGCAGCGGAAGTATCGCTAGCAAGGGGTGTGATCCATGGCTGTCATCCTGTGAGGATGCCGAGTTTTGTTGTAGCAGGCTTTTTGCCGAAATAGTGATCTATATATGGATGGGGAAAAGTGATAATCATTTAGACATGTTGTATGTACTTTACCCCAGTGTTTATTCTCTTTTGCCAAGGAATGGCAAAGTTATATTTCGCATAAAAAGGTAAAACCACAATTTATTATGAACTTGGGCTTCGCCATCGTTGTTGATAAGCAGATGCACAGTGGTACTTTTAAAAAGAATATCCATTCAAAGGAAGAAGACATTCCTATGTATCAGCACTGGATTGTATGATATTATTCAATTACCTCTATGAGAGAAGCTATGAAGAAATGAGGACATTTAATGAATGACTAATTTTGGTCTATATTCTATAGTGAGTGAAGCTCACGAGAGAGAGAACAGCCATGTTGAAATTCATATACTTTGTATTTATCGAGTGAGAAAAAGGGATGCCTGTACTATCGCTCGATGAACCAAGAGATCACTGCTACATGTGAGAACCCATGTCTGGGATTCCTATATTATGAAATATATATATATTGAACTTTACGTGAAGGAATATTCGCTAGACGAGGTTAGGTCTAGGAGCCTTCCTATGTATTGGTTATGGTCTGACGTGCCCAGTCAGTAAAGCCAGATGATTTACATGATGGAACGCTGAATGCTTATTTACGAATGCTCCATTATGATATTTGCCAAGCATGAATGCTAACTTAAGATGATATTCCTGTGATCAACATTATGCTGTCTATGTCGACATTTGTTCCTGTAACCATACACGTACTGTCCAAGTGTGCGTCCCATTAAATGTTATAAAAAGACCACCGTAGTTCCAGTACTTCTTGAATTCGAACAGTGTGAGTATGAGTGATGTACTACCAACCTGTCAACTCTATCGAATCATTCTACCATTCGCGTACTGACATTCAGATACACACTCATTGTTTACACTCACATTCTTGTCGGAGCCTCATCACGTTCCAGGACAAGATGACCTGTATGACCAAAACTGTGCTGGGTTTGATGAGTTGACAATCGTTACACTTTACTACACCAGTCCCAACATCTACATTTATCCACTGGTGGACATTCACATCATTTAGCAAATAAAGCATGATTCAACAACTAGTAGCCAGTATGAGTTAACAACTACACACAAAGAAAGAGTTTAACAACTGGTGTGCCAGCTTCCTGGGTCAACCTGCACAGTGACCATATTGAGAAGTAAACTACTGAGACCAGACGTTCCTTGGGGTCTGTTACGACACACAAATACATCAGCAGTACAACTCTACAGTGATGTCAGCGTGACCTGTCCTGTCGAGAGTATGCAGTAACTAGGTCAGGGTTTGTTGACATTTGGTTCATTGGACATTTGCCATACAACTGACAGTGTTACACAGCGAGCTTGGTTGAAACATAGAACATTACACATCAGGACTGGAGAATATTTGACAGTGTTTGCGAAAGAAAATGTTATTGAACTGAGAAGTCCTACATTGATTGTTATCATTCAAATCAACGATGGAGCTTCTATTTCTGTGTTGAATTTAAAATAATTAGACCAGAAGTATTTGTTTAATAAAGTACCACAGTACTGTACTATTAGGCAGTGTAACTGAGCCTTCATTCCAACACATTCTTTCTGCAACACTCTATTTACATCATATTGCCATACTATTTATGCATTTATGTATTGATGTTTAACTATTTATATGTGATATTTGTTTGTATCCAGCGGGTTGTTGTTTCGGTTGGGCGGTGTCACACAGCAGAGTATCCCACGTAATAGAGGGTCTGATGTGTGCGTTTCTATAGGTGCAATTTTCTTCATTGGAAATTTGCTGCGACAGCTGTTGCTATTAGTGTTAGCTGTGAAGTCTGTACTCATTGTTGTTTTTTGTAATATTCCTCTGTTCTTTAGTTTGTTTTGATTTGTTTGTAATTTGTTGGTCTACCCTATTCTATCTTTCAGTTCTATTCTCAATTTATATTTATATACTGTGGCGTTATTTGTATTTGTTATCCTCTTGCGGTTTATCTTTTATTGTTTTTCCAATTTTATTTATTTCATTTCCGCAAATGTTTTCATGTTTTTCTGTATAACTGTTTTGTTTTGTGCCTGATCGACATACACTATTTAAAATATAGTTGATCATATAAATTGATGTACAAGAATTAACTGATAGTTAATTGCTATTACTAAAGGTACACAGTTGATGATATAAAACACTATTTCTGGTGCACTGCACTTATATTATAGAGTGAACCAGCAACTTATAGCTGTTATTATATAAGGATTTATACAAGACCTTTGTAAGGCTTGTTTCCCACAGTGATTGGGATAGTTAAGTACTATTTTTCACAGGTTACAAAGTTATCATACAAAGTCTTTGATTAAGACTAAGAAAGTAAATTTATTTACTTTTGCAAATTACTGATCTTATTAGACAAGATGTCTACCTTGGATTATTTTATCACACAAGGCAGGGCTCTTGATAAGACTGGTCAGCAGTTAGAAGAATGGGCAGTTGCTCAATATGACAAAGCATTGGCTGCTGAAGAAAGAAAAGCATTGATTGAAGAAAAGAAATTAGAAGCTGAGGAAAGAAAATTACAAAGAGAGGATGAACAAAAGAAATTGCAGATACAGACTGATGAAAAAAGATTCCAGATGGAAATGGAAAAAGAGAAAAGAAAAGATGAAGCTGCTGCTGAAGAGAAAAAATTACAGGCTGCTGCAGAAGAGAGAAAATTACAAGCTGAAGCTCAAGAAAAAAAAGCAATAAGAGAACATGAGAAAGGTGATTCTCTGACTAGTTTAAGTTGGGTTGAAGAGGCTGACAAAGATAACTATGATGTTATTAGGGCAGCCTTATTAAAGAAGTATCAGTTGTCTGAAGAGGGTTATCGGAAGTTGTTTAAGACAATGGTGCCTGAGGCAGGTGTAGAATTCTCAGAATTCATTGCAAGAACACGTCTTACATTTGATCGTTGGATTGAGCTATCCAAAACAGAAAAGACTTATGAAGCCCTTATGGACTTGATACTCAGAGACAAGATTATGTCAAGTATAAATAAACCTTTCCTCGAATTCTTACATGAGCGTAAACCTAAGTCTCTAAAAGAAATGGAACAGTATTGTACCCAATACGTCACTGCACATCCGGACGTAGCCATTAGCAACAGTAAGGTTAAAGAAGGTATGCCAGTTGCTTCTGCAACACCATACAACCCTAATCACTCTCACAAATTCCAAGGACCTCAAAATAAGTTTAATAAAAAAGGTAACTATTACAGTTATCAGAACCAAGGTAACCAATCATTTCAGGGTTCTTCTTCGAATACCTGGAGAAGAGCTGACAGCCCTCGATTCAGGGGTGGTCATAATTACAGGAACTTTCGCAAAGGAAGTCATTCTAGAAACTATCCAAGTTTTCCTTCATGGACAACAGGATCATAATTACCGAGATACTCATTATAATGAATATGATGATAGTAACCAAAGGAGCTATGATTCAAACCCGAGTAGAGGTTATAATAGTGGAAACAATGATAAGTACAGAGGCAATAATAACAGAGGTAGAGCACAATTCAAAAAACATAAAGCTCATTACCAGGCGAACTCTGCACAGCAAGAGTCCCACGAAGCCTATAAACAAAATAAAGATAATGATGACTCTAATAATATGGCATGTGCCGCTTTTGATTTTGGGAGAGCATCTCAGTGCCCCCAATGCAAAACATTATTTGAGCCAACCACAGTGTCTACTTTAAGCTGTGGCCATCCTCTTCCCGCTCTTCCTGCGTCAATCGCGCATGATGGGAGAGGTTCTCTTGTCTTACACAAAGGTTTAGTAAATGACAATCCAGTCTCAGTACTTTTTGATTCTGGATGCACAACTATTGGGGTTAGGCATCACTCATAGATCCTTCTCATTCTACAGGCAAAGTAGTCAAATGCGTAACATTTGGCGGCACCATAGAGAAATACTCTACCGCTATCATTAGGATTGCTACTCCTTTCTTCACAGGAGATGTACACGCATGTCTTTTGCCGGATCCGATCGCTGATCTTATCATCGGTCGCATTCACGGAGTCAAAGAATGCACTCCGTGAGCAAATTTCCGTTTGGGAAAATCAAAATATGCAATCTGCTAATGCAGTAGTCACTAGAGCTCAAGCTCTCAATATGCCTGAAACTTCATCTGTTGAAGATAATGAAGTGCATAACCAAGATGATCCCTTGGTAATTTCTCGTGACTCGTTTATAAAACAACAAGAAGAAGATCCGACTCTTAAGAAATTCTTCACTCTTGTAACAAAAGGTGATCCGAATAAAGATTCAAATTGTAAATCTTGGATTACAATGAAGAATGGCGTACTTGTACGTATGGTGCAAGACTCCACTAAGTCAAGTCATTCTCAGATTCTTGTACCCAAGAATTTGAGAGTTAAGATCTTACAACATGCACACGACTCTCAGTGTGCTGGTCACATGGGTTTTTCCCGTACTAAGTCAAGAGTTCTTGCGGCTTTCTTTTGGCCTTTTGTGAACAAGGACATACGGATCTATTGTCGATCCTGTAAAGTATGTCAAGAAGTCAAATCCAAAGGTCCTCGTCATGCTGCGCCTATTCAGGCTGCAGATATTCCTATTCGTCCATTCCAGAAAATGGCGATAGACATCATTGGTCCATTCAAGATCAAATCTGCTAGAGGACATCAGTTTATCTTAACGTGTGTAGACATGTGCACACGTTGGCCAGAGGCTATCCCTCTAAAGAGCATTACTACCGCTGACATTGCAGATGCTCTTTGGCTTATATTTTCTCGGCTGGGATTCCCCGGAGAAATATTATCAGATCATGGCACCCAACTGATATCGGATACCATGTCTCAAGTAATGTCTACTCTACAGATAGAGAGATCTTTGAGTAGCATCTATCATCCTATGTCCAATGGGATGGTCGAGCGACTAAATAGAACACTTAAGAACTTATTAGGGAAGATAACTGAGGATCATCCTCAGGATTGGGATAGGGTTTTACCCGCGGCCCTCTTCGCGTACAGAGAGGTCCCCAATGAACATACAGGGTTTTCGCCCTTTGAACTTGTCTTTGGCGCGCGACCGCGCGGCCCAATGTCTTTGCTGCATGATCTTATAACAGCTGACAATATTGACGATGACACAAAAATCTTCTTACGAGTATGTCATCGCGCTGAGACAAAAGATTATCGAAGCATGCAAATTGGCAACGTCCTCTTCTGAGTTTGCTAAGCAGAAGGCAAGACAATTTGCTAATAAGAAGAGAACTTTACGACAACTTTGTCCTGGTGACAAAGCATTTGTTTTGCTACCTTGTCGTGAAAATAGACTCCTTATTAGTTGGAAAGGTCCGTACGATATAATATCGAAAATTTCAGATGTTGACTACATCGTCGATATTAACGGGAAGCATAAAACCTTCCACATCAATATGCTTACGGAGTTCCATGAACGTCCTGACTATCTACAGCCTATTTTCCAGGCAACGGACGATTCTCATGTCAAACATGGTCATTACTCATCACTGTCTGTAATACAGGATGAGGAAACAAGTTTTTCGGATGTTAATCTCCCGCTTCCAATGATCCCACTTCATTCTAGTGAATCATGGAAAGACGTTACTGTTTCTCCTGATTTGTCTCTAGGAGAACGGCGACAAGTTTCGTCTATGTTACAAACATTTCAGGATGTCCTCACTGACATCCCTGGACAAACTCATGTCATTGAGCATGACATTGTTCTAACTGAACATACTCCAATTAGGGTTAGGCCTTATCCTATCCCTATACATTTCCAAACACAGGTTGAAAAGGAGTTGGATGAAATGATAGATTTACAAATAATCGAACCATCCACTTCTGCATATTCTTCGCCGATGGTTATTGTTCGAAAAAAAGACAATAACATACGTCTTTGCGTTGACTATCGCAAATTGAATCAAGTTACGAAGTTCGATGCTGAACCTATGCCTTTACTAGAAGAGTTACTTACTCGTCTTTCTAAATCGCATTTTTTCACTAAACTTGATTTGTCTAAAGGATATTGGCAAGTTCCATTATCCGAACGCGCCAAACCTCTTACCGCTTTCTCTACTCCCAGAGGCCTTTTCCAATGGAATTTTATGCCTTTCGGCCTTATGAACGCACCAGCTACATTTGTACGCATGATGCGTCGAATCCTATCGTATCGGTCAGATGTCATTGCTTATCTAGACGACATCTGTCTTTTCAGCGATACTTGGGAAGATCACTATTCAGGATTAGTTGAATTATTATCAACTCTGCGTGAGTATAACCTGACAGCAAAACCATCTAAAGCTTGTATTGGCTTTAGCGAAATTGCTTTCTTAGGCCATCGAGTAGGTCACGGTTTCTTGAAGACAGAAGACCATAATATCACTAAGATACTTAACATCTCTATCCCTAGGACTAAAAAGCAAGTGCGAAGTCTTTTAGGTCTCATACAATTTTATGGACGTTTCATTCCGAATCTGTCCTCTATCATGGCACCTCTCTCTACACTATTAAAGAAAGGGTCGCCTAACATGGTTCACTGGTCTCATGAATGCCAATCTTCACTAGAGAAGATCAAAACTATGTTTTCATCACCACCTATTTTAGTGTTACCTACAACAGATAAGACATTTGTTCTTCGTAGTGACGCTTCATCCACTGGGATTGGAGCGGCACTAATGCAAGAGTACTCTGGAACTCTGCATCCTGTAATGTACATATCCAGAAAACTTAATGCTGCAGAAAGGAATTACTCGGTTTTAGACCGTGAATTATTGGCAATGGTTTGGTCAATTCTCAAACTCCAAAGATTCCTTCTGGGCGCGCATTTCGTAGTGGAAACTGACCAAAAAGCTCTTACGGCTATCCAAAGTAAAAACTTGAAGAGCTCGAGATCAACTCGATACGCAATCGCTCTTCAACCTTTTCATTTTTCGGTACGAGCTATCCGTGGTTCAGAAAATGTGATGGCGGACATTCTGTCCAGATGCCCACATGATGCCACTTAACTGTTAAATATTGGATCTTTTTAATATGTATAACTTTACAACAGTTATTTTTTGTTTCTTTACTAAGATACACATTTGTAATTTAATAATAGAATGATGGTATCGCTACTTAGCGGTTTATTGATGTTAATTCACCGCTGTTCTTTGATGATTGTTTCTTCATAAATCATAAATTTAAGATTGTAGTGTGAATTTTTGGTATGCATTGTATAATTACCAGAATTGTATTATACGTACATCACACCTTCCTGGAAACATTTATTCGTAGGGAAACAATTTCTCTCAGATTTTGAGATATATATTCTCACCAGTCATATTAGGAATTATAGTTATTCCTGATATTTTCATCTGCGCAGTATTCTTGCGTTGTGAGCCTATTCTACGGTGCTCCTAGATGTATTTAAAAAAAAAAATTTTATTTTTTTTTTCCCGGGAGGTGTGGTAAGACTGTAAAGGGCAATTTTTACTATCTTGCAATATAATACATTTATATTCTTATTATGTTCGCAAATATTTTGTAAGCAAAGTATTTCCTTTTTAAGTGCTTAAGGAGAAGTCATTTTTGGGTTGCTTCCCTTGAAAATAGTTCTGTCATCTTCGATCGGACTCCGCAGACGACTCTAGGCCTACTGCGATTTATTCTGTGGCTGGGTAGGAATAGATTGTTCTTGCTTCAGTATATCTATGGCCTGAATTTATACGTAGTGTTTGTATGAGTAGGACGAGTCTGTCTTATATATGGATATCTTTGCATTTCTAAGTCGAACTAATTTGGTTGTCGCTAGAAAAGGTCAAAGGCTATGCAGCGGAAGTATCGCTAGCAAGGGTGTGATCCATGGCTGTCATCCTGTGAGGATGCCGAGTTTTGTTGTAGCAGGCTTTTTGCCGAAATAGTGATCTATATATGGATGGGGAAAAGTGATAATCATTTAGACATGTTGTATGTACTTTACCCCAGTGTTTATTCTCTTTTGCCAAGGAATGGCAAAGTTATATTTCGCATAAAAAGGTAAAACCACAATTTATTATGAACTTGGGCTTCGCCATCGTTGTTGATAAGCAGATGCACAGTGGTACTTTTAAAAAGAATATCCATTCAAAGGAAGAAGACATTCCTATGTATCAGCACTGGATTGTATGATATTATTCAATTACCTCTATGAGAGAAGCTATGAAGAAATGAGGACATTTAATGAATGACTAATTTTGGTCTATATTCTATAGTGAGTGAAGCTCACGAGAGAGAGAACAGCCATGTTGAAATTCATATACTTTGTATTTATCGAGTGAGAAAAAGGGATGCCTGTACTATCGCTCGATGAACCAAGAGATCACTGCTACATGTGAGAACCCATGTCTGGGATTCCTATATTATGAAATATATATATATTGAACTTTACGTGAAGGAATATTCGCTAGACGAGGTTAGGTCTAGGAGCCTTCCTATGTATTGGTTATGGTCTGACGTGCCCAGTCAGTAAAGCCAGATGATTTACATGATGGAACGCTGAATGCTTATTTACGAATGCTCCATTATGATATTTGCCAAGCATGAATGCTAACTTAAGATGATATTCCTGTGATCAACATTATGCTGTCTATGTCGACATTTGTTCCTGTAACCATACACGTACTCTCCAAGTGTGCGTCCCATTAAATGTTATAAAAAGACCACCGTAGTTCCAGTACTTCTTGAATTCGAACAGTGTGAGTATGAGTGATGTACTACCAACCTGTCAACTCTATCGAATCATTCTACCATTCGCGTACTGACATTCAGATACACACTCATTGTTTACACTCACATTCTTGTCGGAGCCTCATCACGTTCCAGGACAAGATGACCTGTATGACCAAAACTGTGCTGGGTTTGATGAGTTGACAATCGTTACACTTTACTACACCAGTCCCAACATCTACATTTATCCACTGGTGGACATTCACATCATTTAGCAAATAAAGTATGATTCAACAACTAGTAGCCAGTATGAGTTAACAACTACACACAAAGAAAGAGTTTAACACTACATTAACACGGAAATCCGGAATCCTAGGAATCTGAAAACACAAAGTCAGAGTGGGAGCCTAGTGTAAAGTAAAACCGCAGACTGCGTGTAAGAGGCATCTTATCAAGTTGCCTTAGCTATTGCTCTGAGCCAGGAGTCAGTATTCCTGAAGAGATTTTAGGGTGAGTTGCACATTTTAAAATTCTACATTTTGCATTCATTAACATGTGAAAATTGCGAATGGATGTCCAAGTCATCTGAGGCTGGCAACCTCAGCATATAGAATGATGGTTTCATGAATCTCCATACATGAGGTATGACGTGGAAGTCATAAAAGTGCGAAACTGCTGCGGACGTTTCCATCATTTATTTGGACGCCATAAGCACAGATAATGTTACATAAATCATAGACATCAATAGTTCAATGTATTCAGCATTCTAAAGCTTCTTCATGAATCTGCATCAAAATCCTGCAACTGTGTCAGCTGCATATCATCAATGTTCATTAAATAATAATCAATACTCCTCTGACGCTGGCAGATCAGATGTACAAGATAGTCTATTATTGTCCACACGAGAATAGCATTTCAGGAGTACAGGTCAAGCTGACCTTTATAGCATCCCTAAGTCTAACCCTCAACATAGGTGCAATCGCTGGCGTAGCGAAAATCCTAGAACATAATAAATATTCCCTGGGCCTAGAGCGACCCCTGTATAGATATATATATATCAGGTATAAAGATACCGGTGGTGACATTTCCTAGTAAAAGGACCTCTCCATTCTGTAACACACAAGCGAGCAGAGATCGACAAAATGTCTAACATCTAGGTAGATAATAGAGTTCAATAAAGGAGGTATTACCTTTCTTCAGAATCAACACCACAAAAAATACGCCTCCAGGCGGTTTTGAATCATATAGGGAAAGCCTCGTTAGCTAACTAACTCACAGGAGGACTTTAGAATTCCCTAACAAAATCACAGACGCAGAAGCGTCCTATCTCTGCTCAGTACATCTCGTCGAATCCCTGGGCGGAAGACGATTCTCACTTTCTTAAAGTTTCGACATGCGCAGAGCGCATACATCTGACTAACACTCACAACGAAACGATGAAGGAACCATTTCAATAAAGCTATGTTCAGAAATCACGCCTTATATGGACATGGGAATAAAACTCAACCCTAGTTTCAATCATTCCAAGAAATTATTGACTGTTACTACCGTATAAGGAGACATCGTTCGAATAAATGAATCAGCGAGTCAAGACACAAGATAAGATAACCAACGAGTCAACCACCAAGAGAAAGTAACCCCCATAGTAAAATGTACCCATTGTTCAACAAAGGTTATCTGCCTTAGATCACAAAAAATTTAAAGTGTACAATTCATACCGATTAATTACACACAGTCTTAGGAAAAAATTATGTGCGCAACATCGTCTGTGCGACACCTTTTGAACATACATAAATGACATAATCCTTTCCTATCCGACTTTCACGAAGACACTACTTTATATGAAAGTAATAGGTTGTTACATCTGACACACATTGCCGTATGAGGATACAGATGTATTGATGAGTTTGCTGCCAGGCAATCGAATGCTTTATTACCTTATATGGGAGAGGTGACCTCGGCATCATGCACATAATTTTTCCATGTCGGAAATAATTTTAAATGTTCCCCCACGTTTGAAAACGATTGGCGCTTTCTTAGTGTTTTAGGGCCGGAAAGACACCCGGCTTACCCCTTCACGGGAAGACACCCCAGCTTCCCCCTTCATTGTGAGTGGCACATTTATCGCCCATATTTTCGATGTGCGCGAAGCATGCTGGGATGTAAAAAGTCTTCAAGATTGATGAAAAGGCCATAATAAAGCCTAATAACACTGACAAACAACATTTTTCTTTCTTATATAAGAATAATTGTTCTTAGGTCAGTTTCTTGCGCTGATTTCAAATCTGAAATCCGTTTATCTCTATCACGTCGGGTTCTTAAGATATTTGTGAATAAATATATTTTTGGGAAACCGTTATTTGCTCCGTTTCATTTTTACTATATAACTTATTAAAAATTAATAAAAAGCAACATAATTCTACTTTTTATACTGCTAAAAGATGCATGACATATGTTACGCGATTTTTCAAATAGTTACTGTATTTTGAAATAATTCTGAGCAAAATATGGTTTCTAGAAGTTGTAGAAATTCGGCTGATCTGTTCTGTTACGTGTGCAGATATTTTACAGATCGTGTTGACCAGAAAAACTTTACACCATTACTAAAGAAAGCATATGAACTTTATTTCGATTCGAAAGTTGATGATGCAAATAAATCTTGGTAGCCAAATGCAGTTTGTTCGATATATTGGCAGGTTGGTTACGAAAATCGCCGAAGCATAAGTCGATGCCTTTTGGAGTGCCAGTAATATGGCGTGAACATGCAAATCACACTACTGATTGTACTTCTGCTTGACAAATATCCATGGTTTCACTTTTAAAACTAGAAAGTCTGTGGTTTATTCAAATATTGAATTGGTTTCGAAACCAGTGCCTCATGATCCAATCACGTGTCCGATCCAAGTACCACCAGAACATAATCCGTTGGACGTGAATGAACCATCAGAAAGTGATAGTTTACCTGCATTAGAAACTAATTCTGACTCAGAATACATACCGGTGAATGATAGTGTTTACTTAATTAAACATTCAGGACTTTCAGATCTAATACGTGATCTCGCTCTTACCAAAGGACAAGCGGAATTACTCGGTTCGCGACTCAAAGAATGGAATCTTTTAGCGCCCAATACTCCGATATCTAAATTTCGTCATAGACACAGAGAACTTGTTCAATACTTTGAGATGGATGATGACATTTTCTATTGCAAAGAAGTAAACGGTCTAATGGTGCACCACTGTCATGAGCACATAGTCAACGAATGGCGACTTTTCATCGATTCTTCCAAGACTAGTCTAAAAGCCGTGTTATTGCATAACAGAAATTTATTTTCATCAATTCCAGTCACCTACTCTGTTCATATGAAAGAAACTTATGACAATATGGCTATACGTTTGGAAAAAATAAAGTACAATGACTACCAATGGCGGATTTGTGGAGACCTAAGGTCATTGCAATTCTCACGGGCATGCAGACTGGGTATACTAAATTTTGTTGCTTCCGATGTGAATGGGACAGCCGCAACAGACAGGAACATTATGCAAGAAAGGTGTGGCCTATCCGGGATCGTATGCAGCTCGGGCATAAAAATGTAATACACGAGCCATTAGTTAACAAAGACAGCTACATTTTACCACTGTTACATATAAAGTTGGGGCTCATGAAGAATTTTGTAAAAGCGTTAGATAAAACGAGCAAAGCTTTCACTTATCTTCGAGAAAAGTTTCCGCAATTTAGCGATGCAAAGATAAAGGAAGGTATCTTTGTAGGACCTCAGATTAGGAAAGTTATTGCAGACAAACAATTCGAGAACTTGTTACATGGTAGTGAACTTCGCGCATGGATGGCATTCAAATCGATCGTCGATAACTTTCTGGGAAATCACAAATCTGTTGACTATGTTGCATATTGTTAAGCAGTGCATAGATGCATACAGAAGAAATTAATTTTTTCGTGCAAAGTCGTGTGCTATATTTGGTACTCGTGTGATATATTTGATAATTGTGTGCCATATCTGTGTTTTCGTGCCTGATAAAGCAAATATCGCGAGTGTCATTTAAGTGGCTAAATTAATCCGCGCAGCGCGGACTAAGTTGAGTGTTTAGGCTTAGCGGTATATATAAAGAAATAGCGAGCCAGCAGCGACCTTTCCTAGTATCAGCCCAGACGAGAGAGCAAACGACGAGGTGACTGGTGTAGGTAGCAGATGGACCAGAGCACGTGAGCTGTAATTCTTAGCGCATTTTGTAGAATTTAGCATTCGTGTTCTATAAGTCTGAAATTATATTCAGCACGAGTCTGTTTTAATGTTTAGTGAATTAGGTCTAAATAGATAGATAGATGTGAAAGTTTAAGAGCGATTATTTTATTTATCAGAAAGGCAAATATGGTATGAAGCTATTTCACGTGAATTAAGATAATATCAACCTGGTAGCAAAAATATCAAGATGGCAGCCGGGAGGCCACGTGGTGATGACTTTAGTTCTAGTTGTTAAGTCAAGAGTAATTTTATCTTATTCTTTGATAGAGTAATTAAGTGTATGTCACGATTGTTGATTATTCTACTCTATATATTTATGGGTTACTTTGAAGTGAGAATAGCCATTTAGATTTCTGGGGAGATTAGAGCCACTCCTTGGTGCGTAGGCAAGTTGAGACATGTGTTTCTCTGGTTGCTCCCGGCGGAGCATGGAAACACCACTGCAGCTGGTGTCCATTACAGGCCCACAATAAGCATTTTGAGGCTATTGCTGTGGTTGTTTCGGTGACGGTAACGATGTGTTTCGTGTGATGAGTTCCCAATCTCATCAGGGGTCATATACGACACGCTTCTTACCAGGCGCACCAGTCGCCACTTATGACATGCTCAGAGGGCAGTGACGAATATTGAGATGGATCAGTTCGAGGTGGTGGTTTACTCTTATTATTGAGAGTATTTGATGTACATGTAGTTGAAGAATATTATTTTATGTCCATTTTATTATTATTTAATTATGTTTATGTGTAGAATGGTTTGTGAGAGCACGTGGGCTCACTTGGAGATACATATTTCTCTTCTCCGCTCCTGAGGGAGCATGAGGCCACCAGTGTGGTTTGCCTCCGCATGAAGTATTCATATGCTCGTGCAGTAGTGGTTTCGGTAGCTATCTGTGTTACATGGTGAGATTGCCAGCCTCATGCACAACACCATACTAGTCTCACTGGACGACATGTATGAGTGCGTGTGTGTGTGTGTGATAGCTGAGTGTGTGCTCTTGCAGTAGTGGTTTCGGTAGCAATCTATGTTACATGGTGAGATTGCCAGCCTCATGCACAACACCTTACCAGTCGCATTGGATGACACGCATGAGTGTGTGCGTGTGTGATAGTTGAGGGTGTCAGGTGGCATGGAAGGACTGTTTGACAGGTGAGAGTATCGTTATTCAACAATGATTTTAACTAGTTCGTTGCTTTGTTTGCTTCTTCAGATTAGCAACTGAGCACTAGCTGGGTGTTTTGTTATGTTCGTTGGTTTATTTGTTTAATGTTTGCTTAGTCACTGAATGGGTTGTAAAAATAAATACAGCCCCTGCCTCTAGAATCAAGAGTTTTATTGTTGAATCGGGTCGGTGCGAGTATGAAAAGAGAGTGATCACACATCACAATATAATCATCATCATCATCTCGCCCACCCTATCACATTAGTATCGTAACAAACCAAATGCGGGGGCAGATTTGCAATATAATCTGACAATTTTTGCAAGTCTAGTTCACTGTGAGAAATCGTTAGCCAAGACGACACAAACAGACTGCCAGAAGTTAGAATTCAGAATTCCATTTATCAGGCCGGACTTTTATTGGAGTATTTTGGAAGGACTTACACAGCCCAGGAAACACTCTACCATTTTAATAAGGAACCGGAATCTGAGGAAACTGAAACACACGGAGTCATAGAGGGAATTATCTTATAAAAGTAACGACCCCAAGATCACGCTTAAGAGGCCGATTCAAGTGCCTTTATTCATCTGAGCAAAAAGTCTGTGAGCCAGGTTTGGGTAAACATATTCACTTTAAAGTTAATGAAAGTTTCAAATTGTTCAACGAGTGTAGATATAAATGAAAACATATTCAATTTATACCGTGAACACTTTTCAATCAATGGAGATATAAATGTAAACATATTTTATCTGTACTATTAACCTTTTAATTTAAATGTAAAATAAAGATAAAGCTATTCAATTTAAATGTAAAGGAAGTTTTCTCTCGAAGGATTAAGTTTAATTCTCATCGAGGGTAAATTCTGAGGTAGATGGGATGGTGGAATAGAGAGAAGGGGACCCATAACCCTGGGCTGGAAAACGCAATACTCAGGAGAGCGTTTATTTTCTATTCTTTTGCCATAGTTGTTGGTGGTACCAGCTGAGGGTACTATCTCTGGAACAAGAAGGGAACAGTGGCCTGAGCTTTAAGACGAAGGACCAACTTCGTAGACATTTCCTGATTTTTCTGGGAACGTGCTGCGCCTTAACAACCTTGACCACCGACGAGCGTAATCAGTCTACCAAGAACCAAACCATCAGCGGGAGCAGAATCTACCATTAGCAGCTAAGTTAAACTTTAAAGCTGCCACGTAAACTCCTTTATAAACTTTCATAGAAGTATCATCATCTTTCTATCATCCTTCTATACGTATCTCTGCCAAGAGTATTCTTGTGTGAAAGTAGACACATTTGAAGACCCACATTATACACTCTAGGTTTTGGCCATTGTTGGACCATAACTGCAGAGCAAAGGGGAGGCACCCCGTGACAATCCAGTCTACCTAGCTGTAAATGGGTACCTGACTTTGCTCTTTAGTTAGGGAAGGAAGAGGTAAGGAAGAAGGGAACTGATCACCCTACCTGTCGATGGTGGACCTGGTGTAGTGAAGTCTTTAGCACTTTAGTTCTCTACGGCAGTATCTGCTGTGGGAGGGACTACCTTTGCTTACTTTTGTTTTTTTAACCATTGCCTCGGGATGATGGGAAAAATAGACATGGCGTGACATTCAATCACCGACAGGACTCTCAGACCACAGCGGACACAAGAGTTGTGGAGAGAAAAATATCCCTCCGCCAGTCCGGACTACACTTAATGATGAATATAGTCCAATAGCTACTTCATTGAAATCAACAATTACATACATTTTATATTTGCTTTATACGCCTTCGTTTTGTTTCTTCACTTCCTGTCTCAATCATTTACTCATCTAAAGTAATAAGTCCTGAATCGTCAGAAATAACAAATCAACGATCATAATTGATTAGGTTATCATCTCAATACCAGCTGTAGCTTGAACAAAGATAAATAAGAGTAGATAATCTATTTCATAGCATTGTTGTAACTCATCTTTTTGTTCTCACTACCTATGGAACATGGAACCATCACTGTAGTTGGTTCCCTTGCAGGACGCCTGCACATTAGCTTTCACTGCTCTTGCAGTGATGATTTCTGATGCAGTTTGTTGTGCACGATGAGGTTGCCATCCTAAACACAACCTGATTTTAGTCATTATTTACTGTGGGAGCAGTGTTCCTTTTCTTTATTTATCTCCTTAGAGACCCGAGGAACGTCACGTGACATTATCATTACTCATTTATATTTTTTATCACTTATCTGCGGCCGATTCTGTGGCGTTTTAAACATTTTTATTGTTGTGATAATTTAATTCTGGATGTTAAGAAAGCCGGCCAGGTTATGTCTATCTACAGCGCACTTTCTTTATGAGTCTCTCAAGAGTCAATTCTTGTCTCTTTTTTTCTACTCTCTGCATGCTTCTTCTCTCCTCCCCCCTCCCCCCTTCCCACCTCTTTATTCATGGCAAACGAGTTGAAGAAGCAAACCAGAAGTTTGCCACTTCCCCAGGTCCATGAAAACATCGCATCCATATTTCAAGCAAATTCAATTGAGCCTTCGCCAGAGACGGGGACAAAGCGTCCAGTCCTTGTATAAAAACAGCCATTTCCATCCAGAGCAGCCGTGGGGCTCATTTATTCGGGCAATAAAACAAGATATCAAGTCAGTTGTGAGTATGTGCAGAGGTGTCTCTGTCGCTAAGTTATTTCAGAACTGTCGCAAGGAGGTCTGGTCGCTTAAATTGCTGATGAATCAGATGGCATGACGTTGCACAGACGTTTTTTACACAAGTTTTTTTGTTGTTGCAAAGACAAGGATGTCATTACACACTTCCTGTTTACATACAGTAAAAGGTAAATGAAGTCCTATAGCGGAAACTGCCGTAAGGGAGCTGTTGTTGTTGTTTAACATAAGAACTGCTGAACTTCTCTCTCTTTTGCAGCCAATTCATTCATTCATAGCCCCCCCCCCCCGCCCCGCCCAAAGGAGCACAAGCCTTCAACAAACACATGCCAAGTTCTCCTGTCACGTGCCATCATCTCAAGTTCTTTCCACGTTCTCCTCATCATTTTCATCTCTGTTTCCAGCTCTCTTCTCCATGTGCTTCTTGGTCTACCTCTGCCTCTCTTGCCCTGGGGGTTCCAGAACAAGGACTGTCTTGTAATGCTATCAACAGGCTTCCTCAGTGTGTGCCCTATCCATCGCCATCGTCTTCTTCTCATCTCTTGTTCCACTGGCACTTGTCTAGTTCTTGTCCTCAGTTCCACGTTGGTAACCTTGTCATACCATTTTAATCCCTCTATTATACGCAAGCACCCATTTATGAAAGTCTGTAGCTTTTTGGTTGTTGTCTTTGTTGTTCTCCATGTCTCAGAGCCATACAATAGGACTGACTTCACATTTGAGTTGAAGATTCTTATTTTCGTGTTGGATCCGATTTCTCTTGATCTCCATATATTTCCCAATGCAATGAAAGCTCCTCTTGCTTTTTGTATTCTTATTTTGATATCACTGTCTGTCCCTCACAACGTTGTCTATATTGCTGCCAAGATATGTGTACGATTCTACATCTTGTATTGGTGTTTCTTCAAGTTCAACCCTGTTATCATTACCTGCATTTATTCTCATTATTTTTGTCTTTTCCTTGTGTATTTTCAGACCCAATCGCTGTGACCTCTCATCGAGTGTTTTCAATTTGTTCTGCATCTGATTACGGTTATGGGAAAGAAGAGCCAAGTCATCAGCAAAATCCAGATCATCCAACTGCTTAGTCAGAGTCCACTGGATTCCATTTCTGTTGTGTGTTGTCGATGTTCTCATAACCCTGTCTATTGCTAGTAAGAAAAGAAATGGAAACAAGAGGCATCCCTGTCGCACTCCTGTTCTTATCCCAAACGGTTCTGTAAGCTGTCCTTCATGAAGAACTCTCCATGTCATGTCTTCATATGTTTTCTTTATTAAATTAATGATCTTCGGGGGAACTCCATAATGCCTCATCAATTTCCAAAGTGATTCTCTGTCTACACTGTCAAATGCCTTTATAGTCCACAAATCAGATGTATAGTGGTGAATTCAACTATTATTCTCAAAGTGGCTATCTGGTCTGTACATGATCTGTTTTGTCGAAAACCTGCTTGTTCATCTCTCAGTTTCGTGTCTATGGACTCTTTTAATCTCTCAAGGATAATCCTGTTTAATACTTTTCCTGGCACTGATAGTAACATTTGTAACCGGGGCAGGTGTTCCTTAGGACTGGAACGGCACCATATTACATCATGTGGCAGTGCCGGTATATGCAGTATTTTCAGTTTACTTTATAGAGAGCAGATGTTTAACTGGCCTAATCACCAGAGATTTAGATTTCTCTCTTACATTTGGGTTACCAGGTTCGATTTTCTTCTCTTAGGTGTTGATGTAGCGAATTTAATTGAAATAGACAGATTTCTTATCTAGATCTCAAAACTGTAGTAATTCACCTTCTCAACAGCGTTCGATTTCATGCAAAACTTTTAATATCTTTCAGCATGAAACTTAAAATTTCAACAAAGTCTGGAATTTAGAACATTTTTACAATAATAAGCATAATAAAGTTTTATCATCTCATCAGATGCTTTCATCGATGCAAAAATCCCTTTTTGCATCTTTGTCTCGTAGGCCTACTCAATTGTCAAATATGGCGAACCTTCTCATTCCTCCGTGTTCCTTCCTTTAAGTTACAGTCTTATTTTAGGTTCGACTACATTTACCCATCTCCTCAGATTTGTCCTTGATTTCTTTATTGTCATAAGCATTCCTGGAGTTAAATGCTTTCCAACACAAGAATAGTCTACTCTACCTGATTTGAAGTGTAAGACATTGTTTTTTGCAAATTGACTCAAATCCTCGAGCCTAGTTCTGCTGCGACTAGGGTTGGGAGCTCTATTCAGAATACATGTTTAACTATCGTCACTACTTACGCCAGTGAGAAAATATATAACACTCAATGTCCTGAATTACACATTTTATAATAAATGTTGTAGTTTGATTTCCTCAAAACTAAGAAATATGTAGAGCTGGATCAGATACGACCTCTTGAGTTGCGCTCTTTTCATTCTACTGCCAAAATGGCGTCCTGTTCCACTTTCCCCGGGGTAAATCTGAGCTATCCGATTGGTCAGGGGAAATCACCCAATTATTAGAAATAGCGTGTGGAAGCGACTCTTTGTCCTAAATATGTGACACTATTTATTATTTTCTGTTTCTCATAAAATATAAAATTGTGGTGAAGTGGGATGTTATAAATATTTATAGGGGACTTAGTGTACTGACTGAGATCAGCTGTGAAGGTATATATATCTAATAAGAGTAGTGTATTATATATAACCTTACTTGCTACCACATATCTATATATCTCAGTCAGAATTATTCTGGAATAGTGTGATGACTACGTTATGTGTCTAGGGTATGTGTATGATGAAGTGTAAGTCACAACAACAGACAGATAAACAATTTAATTTAATCCACTACACTTGACAACACTGTGACACTCACATACATATAACACTCTATGAGAATATCTTAAAGGAGGCACTGATAACTTTTCAAATAACAATATGTATTAATTGCTATCATAAAGGTATATGTGTCCTGATTCAAACACAAAGGAACCAGGAATCACAATCAATTTTAATTACAAGTATATGTACAGACTTTATCAATATGAATATCGTAGTGACATATATTATTAAAAATATCCTATGTGTGTCAGTTGTGTAGTAGTAATATGAGGTAATACTGGTTTTGTTTTGTTCAAGCTCTGTTGGTATTTGTCATCATGACTTCAATAGTTTTGTCTTTAGGGACTAGTATTGGAGATGTTCTCAGTTCCTGATATTAAGACAATTAAATTCCCCTCTTAATATTATTTTTTTCAAAGTCATTTCAAGATGAGGGGACATAATGTTGAGCTCAGCTGGCCAACTCTGCTTATCTTGCGTGATGGCGGCAGGAGAAGACTCCTCTGCTCGAATTCTCCTCTGGGCTCTGGAGACACCTCACTGATAGCTAAAAGGACCAAGGAGTATGCTGTCCGACACTGGATTCAGCAAAGCTCTGACCAGGTGCAGCTCAATACCATCAAGACCACTGTCCCACAATTTCATGGAAATAAACACAGATACGTTGATTAGCAATGAATTCTGGCACATTTACTGGCACAAATTCCCATCTGCTTATGTTCCAGGCTTTTATTTTAGCAAAATATGAGCTGGCTTCAACGCACTGATGCTTTATCAAGCTTATTTAAACAAGTGGTTTCGAACTAACGCTCCTAAGTGATTATATCAGCGAGTCTGGCCAATGAGGCCCCGTTTCGACAAGTGTTTGAAAAAATGTTACCTTTCCCCGTTTCCCCTAACAACGAAAGATAGTATTTATAGTCCGACCAATCGTGGTTAGGCTTTCATTTGTTGCGCTCCAATCAATTTGGAGTTTACATGGTAGGCTATTTATGTAACGTAAGGTTTTTTCAAACACGTTATAAAAAAAATTTTATGAGCAGAAATGATTCCATGCTGTCAGGCATCCTCACTATTTTATTTTGGGTATAATTTATTAATTCCTGGACTATTTGCGTAACGTTTTACATATTATTTGTCAGCAAGCCCTAAGGAACCCAAATATACCAATTTGAAAGAGCTACGTGGCTGCGTTCAAAATATGTATTTTCTACCTCCTGTTTCGAAGATGTGCTGTCTGGGTACTGTTATGTTTTCAACCGTAAACCCATCTAATGTTGTCTTTCTTAATAAGAGATTTCAGGATTTATAAACCTAACTCTGGGAAAGGGTAGTGTATTTTATCACTGTCCGTCTGAAAAAAAATTAGTGCATGTAGACTTACACGCGTGATGGCAGCATTTGTGTATCGCGCGACGCGTGTTGCATGCGTTCCTGATTTTCAGCCCTCCCCTCTCTCTTTATCCTTTTGTCCATCTGTTCGTTCGTTTTGGTAACGCAGTGTAGAAAAAGACATGAATGGAATTTAAAATTTAGGTCAACTTGCATATTTCAAGGTTTTTCTTAGAAAGGCAGCACATTTTATTGTGTGTTTGGGAAACGCGTGTATGTTGCAGAAGGCCTATATTTAACGTGGAAACGTTACAATTTGCAGACGAAGCATAAAACAAAGGGGATTTCGAGTACTGTCATTGTGACAGTACTGTTCTTTACCATTCTTCTTCCTTTATTTATTATATGTATTTATTAGGCTTTATATTTACTTGATAATTTATATATGTGGATTAGAATATTCCACGACACCTCCCCTCTTAAAACAGACATTATATGTCAGTCCTTTATTCTATATACACATAGAGAAATTTATTATTATTTCTGGGGTTTACGGTGATTCTCATCACACGGATGGCGGCTTAAAAAATCCGCTCCCAGATTGGTTTTTCCAGATATATACTCAATGCTAAAATTATATGGAGCCAGAAGTAAAGACCATCGGAGTAACCTAGAGTTCTCATGCTTAGCCTGTGCTAGAAACGATAAAGGTTTGTGATCTGTTTGCAACTTAAATGCCTTCCCATATAGATAAATATTGAATTTCTTTATTGCCCATATTACTGCAAGACATTCTTTTTCGCTAGTTGAGTAGTTGATTTCAGCTTTATTCAACTTTCTGCTAGCATATGCCACTGGGCTTAATTCCCCATCCAATGCATCTGATTTCTGTAGTAGAGTTGCTCCTAGCCCAATATTACTTGCATCCGTCCTTACTATGAATTCTTGACTTAAGTCAGGTAATTTCAAAATGGGTTTACTTGTGAGCTTTTCCTTCAATTCTTGGTAAGTCATTTCACATTGTGGTGTCCATGTAATGCGATCTGGATGTCCTTTACTTGTCAATTCAGTTAACGGTGCACATATGGAATTAAAGTTTTTGATATACTTCTGGTAGAAACCACATAATGAGACAAAGGATCTCACGTCCTTCTTGGTTTGTGGTCTCGGGGCTTTCTGTAGTTTCTCTAAATTCTTTAGGTCAGGGGTCATGTTTCCCTGATAAACTGTGTGTCCCAAAAATTCCAATTCTTTACATCCAACGCAACATTTGGTTGGTCGGGCTGTTAAATTTGCCTCCCTAAGTCGATCAAACAGCATGTTCAGAGAGTCAATGTGTTCCTCAAATGTTTCTGTTGCTATAAGGATATCATCCATAAAATTTGTTATACAGGGATTATTCAGAGGATCCAATAATTTTCTCATCATTCTAGAGAAGACACAAGGCGCATTCTTCAATCCAAATGGCAATCTATTAAACTCATAGTGTCCTTCTGAGGTACTAAAAGCTAGGTATGGTCTAACCTCAGGCTTTACTGGAATCTGATAGTATCCTTTACTCAGATCCACTTTTGAGAAATATTTAGCTTTATTTAGCCTGGCAAACAGCTGATTTGTATCCGGCAATGGATCCACCTGTCCTTCTGTAATAGCATTCAGTCTCCTGTAATCTATACAGAGTCTATGTTCTCCAGAGGGCTTCCTTAAGAGTACAACACCGGAACTATACGAAGATTCACTGTGCGAAATAATTCCTTCCTTCAACAGATAGTCTATCTCTTCCTTCAAAGCTTTCTCCTTAGCAAACGGAATCGAATATGGTTTCATACAGACAGGTGTGGGGTCTATCAGTTTCATCTCATATTCCAATAGGTTTGTATGCCCTGGTCGGTCTGTTAACACCTCTGCATGATTATTTAGAACCTGTTGCACTCTCTCTTTCTGAGTTTTCGTTAAATGTGTACTGATTTTCACCTGTGCTGCTGTCTCACAGGGGTGTAATGGATATTCAAATGATGAAAGTGGTTCCTTTTTCATCTCCATGGCGATGGACAAGGTCAACAAGTGTGTCTCTTCCTGATGTTCTCTTTCCAAATATTTCTTCAGGAGATTCACATGATAGATTTTTTCTTTCCCCTTCTTATCTATCTTATAATTTGTTCTAGACACCTTCTCTAGAACTGTATATGGACCTTGCCATCCAATCTGTAACTTATTCTGACTCTCGGGCAAAAGAAGCAGTACCTTCTCTCCCACAGCCAAATTTCTGTCTTTCGCCTTCCTGTTATAATAGGCAGCATGTTTCTTCCTGGCTTGTTTCAAATTTTCATTGGCAAGTTTCCAGCCAGTTTTTAACCGAGTGGTCAGCTCATTCACATATTGGATGAAGATGTAATGTTTTCCTCTGCCTTTTCATCAGTCCACGTTCTTAACATAGCTTCGAGTGGACCTTTTATTGTGTGGACCTATGTGTCCATGCACCGGTATGGTCTCTTCCACTCGAAGCTTTATAGTGATGATTTTTCCTCCCAGAATTATCATTCACAAAACGACCGCTACCAATTTTTCTTGTCTTGGGGCTTTCTCCCCTCTTAAAATTCTTGATGAGAGATTTCCTCTCTACATCCTCTTCCTCCAGTTTGTTTAAGTCCGATTGAGGGATTGTCGGCTTATCCTGGGGTAAGACATCTTTTTGCACTCTCCGCATAGTGGCCATTGTAAAACAGTTAAGTGAAGCTTGTCCGTGAAAAGGGGCTTCCCATTCCATTTGGTCCACTTTTTCAAATTTATATTTCTTTTTATTATCAGGCCTAATTTTGCCCCGTGGCGTGTCCAGGTCCTGATCCATGTTCCCACTTGTGGGTGTTCCCTCATGTGCTATGCTACACCTTTCTACAAAATTCTCAATGTCCCATCTTGCTTTGGGCCAATAATAATTGTGAGCCACCTTTTGAATGATGGTACCTATCTTCTCATGGTCCCCATCTGGTTTCACATGTAGGCTCCTTATTAAGTCTGCCCTATATCTTTTTGGAAGAACCAGCTGTCCGTGACCATTGGATCTAGCTCCAGTCTTCCTATACATCAACTTGTTTTTCATGTAAAAATCTCCCTTGCCTGGAGTTGTATGACAAGTTGACAATTTTCTGAAACAAGGCTTGAGTGTTTTATCCCCAGCCTGTGCCTTCCTCATCTCTTCTGGAGTGGTATCTAACATAATATCCTCCTCCTGTCTTGAGGTCGACCTGACCTGAAGGGTTGCCATATACACAGGTTTCCTTCTACAATGGTCAGTGTCATGATTGTCCATCTGACAATTCTTACACCACCTTTTTCCTCGGTTGAAAGATTTTCTTTCATCATATTTCCTTTCATCGAATTGTGGGAATTTATTTTTATTTTCATACCGTGGCCTATCAAATTGGTGCTTACCTTTATTTTGATCCTTAGGATCAAATTTAGTAAAGTTCTGTGGTGCCCTAAAGTTATCCACTTGTTTCTTTTTATTACCTGTTACCTCTGCTTGAGCTGCTTGATACCTTTCAGCAACATTTAGCAACTCACCCAGCCTCTCTGCACCTAGTTCCATGAGAAACTTTCTCAGGTCTGGAGCCATGGACTCTCTTAATTGCTCTATAAGGACCATTTCCTTAAGATCTTGGGTTTTCCCCAGAGAAGTCCATTTCTCCAAGTATGTCTCTATTCGTGCAGAGAACTTGTGATAGGTTTCACCTGACAGTAGTTTAGCATTCCTAAATTTTTTCCTATAAAATTCTGCATTCTTTTCATATCTTAACAAAAGAGCCTGCTTTAGCATGTCATAATTTTCCTGATCACCTCTGCTCATTTTTGCAAAAACTTCATAAGCTGCCCCACGAAGTCCCTGAGATAACTTTAAGCTCCACCTTTCTCTCTCTAACCCATACGTGGTAGCTAATAGTTCATACCTATTTAGGTAGCTCTCTATATCATCGTCTTTCTCAACAAAATGATCTAAATGAAAATTCATAGCTGAGGTTGAGGCTCCTTGGCTAGCAGTGGCATCAGAGGCAAAGGGACTGGCACCATTTTCAGGAGCATGGCCCTGAAACTCAAACTCCCTTAGTCGTAACTCATGTTCCCTTTGTAATCTTTTATCTTCTGCTTCCCTTTCTGCAGCTAATTTCCTCTCTTCCCTTTCTGCAGCCTGTCTTCTTTCCTCGGCTTCTCTTTCTGTAGCTAATCTTTTGTCTTCTCTTTCTGCCTCCAATTTCTTAGCCTCTTTGTCAGCCTCAATCTGCAACCTCTTAGTCTCAGCCTCAGCTTGCAACCTCTTAGTCTCAGCCTCAGCCTCAAATTGCAACCTCTTAGTCTCAGCCTCTAACTTTCTTTCGGCCTCTTTTTCAAATCTTCTTTCTTCACGTTCAATAAATTTGTCACATTCCGTCGTGACATAGGCAATCATAACTTGCCCATCTAATCCTAACTCTTTTGCAGTCTGAACCGCAGCAGATCGAAATTTGGCCAGGTCCGCCATTGTCTATCATGTAAATTTATACAATGTCTAACCAACAATTCAATCTCTAGTGGACAACACAGGCACCGTGAGCTCAACCTTATTCAATTCCACCCAAGGATACTTTTTAATTCTTATATTCCCTGAAGTGAAATACCCCCAATATTGTTAATAGGTAAAGATTCAAAATCCCAAGAGCGAGACCCCAATATATGTGGTGAAGTGGGATGTTATAAATATTTATAGGGGACTTAGTGTACTGACTGAGATCAGCTGTGAAGGTATATATATCTAATAAGAGTAGTGTATTATATATAACCTTACTTGCTACCACATATCTATATATCTCAGTCAGAATTATTCTAGAATAGTGTGATGACTACGTTATGTGTCTAGGGTATGTGTATGATGAAGTGTAAGTCACAACAACAGACAGATAAACAATTTAATTTAATCCACTACACTTGACAACACTGTGACACTCACATACATATAACACTCTATGAGAATATCTTAAAGGAGGCACTGATAACTTTTCAAATAACAATATGTATTAATTGCTATCATAAAGGTATATGTGTCCTGATTCAAACACAAAGGAACCAGGAATCACAATCAATTTTAATTACAAGTATATGTACAGACTTTATCAATATGAATATCGTAGTGACATATATTATTAAAAATATCCTATGTGTGTCAGTTGTGTAGTAGTAATATGAGGTAATACTGGTTTTGTTTTGTTCAAGTGTCGTGGAATATTCTAATCCACATATATAAATTATTAGGTAAATATGAAGCCTAACAAATAAAATTAATAAAGAAAAGAGCAATGGTAAATAACAGTGCTGTCACAAAGAAGGTACTCGAAATTCCCCTTGTTTTCTGCTTCGTCTGCAAATTGTAACGCTTTCACGTTGATAGTAAAAGCTTACTGTATTATACCCGCTTTCTTCAATGAAACGTGTGCTGTATTTCTAAGAAAAACCTTGAAATATGCAAGTTGACCTAAATTTTAAATTCCATTCATGTCTTTTTCTACACTGCGTTACCAAAACGAACGAACAGATGGACAAAAGGATAAAGAGAGAGGGGAGGGCTGAAAATCAGGAACGCATGCAACACGCGTCGCGCGGTACACAAATGCTGCCATCACGCGTGTAAGTCTACATGCACTAATTTTTTTTCAGACGGACAGTGATAAAATACACTACCCTTTCCCAGAGTTAGGTTTATAAATCCTGAAATCTCTTATTAGGAAAGACAACATTAGATGGGTTTACGGTTGAAAACATAACAGTACCCAGACAGCACATCTTCGAAACAGGAGGTAGGAGAAATTGCATATTTTGAACGCAGCCACGTAGCTCCTTTAAATTGGTATATTTGGGTTCCTTAGGGCTTGCTGACAAATAATATGTAAAACGTTACGCAAATAGTCCAGGAATTAATAAATTATACCCAAAATAAAATAGTGAGGATGCCTGACAGCATGGAATCATTTCTGCTCATAAAATTTTTTTTATAACGTGTTTGAAAAAAATTTACGTTACAGAAATAGTCTACCATGTAAACTCCAAATTGATTGGAGCGCAACAAATGAAAGCCTAACCACGATTGGTCGGACTATAAATACTATCTTTCGTTGTCAGGGAGACGGGGAAGGGTAACATTTTTTCAAACACTTGTCGAAACGTGGCTCATTGGCCAGTCTCGCTGATATACACACTTGGGAGCGTTAGTTCGAAACCACTTGTTTAAATAAGCTTGATAAAGCATCAGTGCGTTGAAGCCAGCTTATATTTTGCTAAATAAAAGCCTGGAACATAGGCAGATGGAAATTTGTGCCAGTTTGTGCCAGAATTCATTGCTAATCAACGTATCTGTGTTTATTCCTAGGAATTGTGGTAAGCTTGAACCATTCAATATCTTTTAATGAAAATTGAATGTGAATTGTTGATTTATGCCTGTATATATATATGTGTAGTTCAGTGGCAAACGTGAGGTAAAGCCTATAATGCTCCAGCCTGAACAGAGGGTGTCGGAGAGAAGTAAAACGGCATGGAATGGCCAAACAGTACACTGACACCTGGATGATTGACTAGAAAGAAATAATGCTGGAAGTGCAGAGGCGTAGTAACCATTAAGAAGGGTAATACTGGAATAAAGTATTTCAAATGAAGCTGACAGTTGGCCTAACGCTCTGAACTCAATGTTTGTGCTGTGTTGTGATCAGTGTAAAAAGAAATTATAAGTTAGTTATGAAGTAGAAGGTACATCCTCCTTGATTTCAGGGACCGTGGTCTTGATGGTACTGAGCAGCACCTGGTCAGAGCTTTGCTGAATCCTGAGTCGGACAGCATACTCCTTGGTCTTTTTTAGCTATCAGTGAGGTGTCTCCTGAACCCAGAGGAGAATTCGAGCAGAGGAGTCCTTTCCTGCCGCCATCACGCCAGATAAGCGAATTGGCCAGCTGAGCTCAACATTATGTCCCCTCATCTTGAAATGACTTTGTAAAATTAACATTAAGAGGGGAAATTAATTGTCTTAATATCAGGAACTGAGAACATCTCCAATACTAGTTTCCTTAAGACAAACTATTGAAGTCATGATGACAACTACCAACAGAGCTTGAACAAAACAAAACCAGTATTACCTCATACTACTACTACACAACTGACACACATAGAACATTTGTAATAATATATGTCACTACAATATTCATATTAAATACATTCTGTACATAACTTGTAATTTAAATTGATTGTGATTCCTGGTTCCCTTGTAGTTGAATCAGGACACATATTCATTCATGCCAGTAATGAATACATATTGTTATTTGAAAAGTTACGAGTGACTCCTTAAGATATTCTCATAGAGTGTTATATGTATGTGAGTGTCACAGTGTTGTCAAGAGTAGTGGATTAAATTAAATTGTTTATCTGTCTGTTGTTGTGACTTACACTTCATCATACTCATACCCTAGACACATAACGTAGCATCACACTATTCCAGAATAATTCTGACTGAGATATATAGATATGTGGTAGCAAGTAAGGTTATATATAATACACTACTCTTATTAGATATATATACCTTCACAGCTGATCTCAGTCAGTACACTAAGTCCCTATAAATATTTATAACATCCCACTTCACCACATATATTGGGGTCTCGCTCTTGGGATTTTGAATCTTTAACTATTAAAAATATTGGGGGTAATTCACTTCAGGGAATATAAGAATTAAAAGGTATCCTTGGGTGGAATTAAATAAGGTTGAGCTCACGGTGCCTGTGTTGTCCATTAGATATATAGTTAGAAATTGAATTGTTGGGTAGACATTATAAAAATTTACCTGATAGACAATGTCGGACCTGGCCAAATTTCGATCTGCTGCGGTTCAGACTGCAAAAGAGTTAGGATTAGATGGGCAAGTTATGGTTGCCTATGTCACGACGGAATGTGACAAATTTATTGAACGCGAAGAAAGAAGGTTTGAAGCCGAAAGAAAGTTAGAGGCTGACAAGGAAATTAAGAGGTTGCAGATTGAGGCTGAGGCTAAGAAATTGGAGGCAGAAAGAGAAGACAAAAGATTAGCTGCAGAAAGAGAAGAGAAGAGATTAGCTGCAGCAAGAGAAGAGAAGAGATTAGCTGCAGAGAGGGAAGCAGAAAAGGAGGAGAAAAGATTACAAAGGGAACATGAATTACGACTAAGGGAGTTTGAGTTTCAAGGCCATGCTCCTGAAAATGGTGCCAGTCCCTTTGCCTCTGATGCCACTGCTAGCCAAGGAGCCTCAACCTCAGCTATGAATTTTCATTTAGATCATTTGTTGAGAAAGACGATGATATAGAGAGAGCGTGTTTACCACTGTATATGGTGGTCTCGCTGACGTTGGGGGGTGTCTAAATATAATCGCGTGTTCCTCTCCACCCATTCCCCATAAATATGCGGGGGGGGGGGGGATAATTCACTTAGTGTGAAATATAAGACATTAGAAAGGTATCCGTTGGGTGGAATTAAATAAGGTTGAGCTCACGGTGCTGTGTTGTCCTTTTATATATATTTATGGTAAAGGGGTGATAGTAAAAATTTAAATATTTTAAAGAAATATTTGAAAATAATTAAGAAATATTATATACTGTTACAACTATGTAGAGATTAATTAAAAAAGAGAAAATTATTAATTAAAGGTTTTTGTATTTGTGAATATTTAAATGGAAAGAGTAGTTTGATATATTTTATGGAAGGATATAATTGAGAATAATTAAATAATATTTTAGAGGTAATAAATTATGGAAATATTAATAAGTATAAATATAAAATATGATATAGTAGTTTAGGAGTATTAAGTAAGATAGAAAAAGAGATTTTGTGATTGAGAAAATTTTTATAAAT
>JAMPIV010020014.1:65000-68022 GCA_024509875.1 Oreohelix idahoensis | reverse complement strand
CCCTCGTCTTTTCCTTCCTACATTTAATTCAACTATTAGCTCACCTCATCCCCCCACCCCCCCCCCGTCCTGTATTACCCCCCTCATCACCACCCCGCCTTCTCAAGGTCGTTGTTTTGTGTTTTTGTTGCCAATTAGGCGGACACTTTTTATTCACATTACAGTCTGTCGCTAGATGGTGAAACTACAACTGTTCTTTTGATCACATTATTCTTCTCATATTATCTATCCGTTTGTAAAAATTAAGATAATATTAGTTCTGCTAGAATGGGCCATCCGGCAGCTATTTTGTATATTCCTAAACAGAATACTATTTAGTATTTACGAAAAAAAGTTACTTTTTAATTTTTGTTAAGTAATATTCTCCTAAACATGATCTGCGGATTTATGACGCCTGAATTTCAAATCAATAGGCTTGGTATGCGCAAAAAATAAAAAAGGAAAAGCGACAACACCAATAAAGAATGACTGTTGCGCGTTGGGTACATCGTAACATATCCAAAGCGTTCCCTTCTGTCGAGTTTTTTTTCCTTCGAGTTCACTTACTTTATGTTCAACTTGGGGGAACTGACGTTGGACTTTTCTCACGTTACCCGCCTCCACCACCACTGGTCCCGTCTCCTTAGCCTTTCTAGTTTCACGCAATCTTTCCAGTCATATTTTTTCCTTTTTATCCGCCGTTCCCCTCCTGTCTAGCAAGTCAATTTTTATGGAGGGTGATGACCCGCGGTCTGGGCGATCATGTACTATCAGCAGCCTACGCATTATGTTTTTATCCTTACATGTTATCTTTGGAGGTATTTTACCGTTGTATCTCTGTCAATTTCACTACAGTTATATATAATAATAATAATAATAGCCCCTTCAGTCATAACTGACTATGGGAATGCGCCCCTGAGGTGACAGTCCTCAGCTGCTTATTTTCCTGGTACTCCTTTCGACGTTTTCTCCCCTCCTCTGCTTGTTGTGTGAGCCTCTCTTCACCCAATCTGAGGTGGCGCCGTAAATAGCATCTCCACTTAGTGCGATCGGCAGCTTCATCCTCCCATGTCGCTGGATCCATGTCCAGTGCCCTCATATCTCTCTTGCACACATCTTTGAACCTCAGCTGTGGTCGCCCAACTGTTCTCTTGCCATCTGCTAATTGTTGGTTATATATATCTATTACATATTTAAATAACTAATTAATCCCCTAGCAGAGTCAATAAAAAAAAGTAATAACCATTATTCAATGGAGGATCTTGAGAGGTAGCACTTAGACCTTCAGTAACAAACACTATCATCATACTTGAAGGTTTATACAGCTTGACCCTACCTTTGATTGTCGATACACCCTTGTTCTTTTCAGAGAAGGGGGTATTTCTTATAAGACCAGTCTCTTATCTGGCACTATCCTGGTATCAACTGATACATCTTTTTGTCCAGGATATCTTTCATTTAATAACATCTGAACCTCTCGCGACAAATAGACATGTACAGGACCCATTGACGAACAGCTAACTTGTAAAAAAACCAAGCGACAGGAAAGATTAGACCTACAAATATATAACGAACAATGACGCAAATAAGAAGAATTAAACTGAGAACAATTAAAATACAAGATAGATGAACAAACCGTAACAGCTAAACACATAATATTTTATATTGATCAAAACCAATAACAGGACAGAATAAGGACGAGGAAAACCTCAAGTCTTCTTCTGCTCAAATGGAGATGGATCAAAATGGCCTAAAAGAAACCGACTTCGAATCTGCGATCGGCCGTAGCGATATTACAGATTCAAAGTTCCCCTGATCCACCCACATATATAAACAACAGTTATAAATATACATAAAACATACATAATAGTTACAAATTACGAGAAGGCACACCAGTAAGTAACCTGGAACAAAAAAAAATGTTTCACCAACAGGTAGGCTACTTAACTTAAATTGCCAAAAAATCCATCCTCTCTGACGCCAGTATACACCATAGGAGACTTTGATGGAAGGCAGACTGGTGGCTTGAAGCTCTCGATCACTCAGGCATCCAAATATAGGTGCTGCAAATTCCTTAGGGTCCACGACAGACTTCTACCAAAGCTTCTGGTAATAGGTTTCAGCTCCGAAGTGTGCAGCTGACATCTTTTTTATCAAAATTTTGGGCGTTGTCATAACTACAGTCCGCATGCGCAGTACATAAATATTAGACAAACATAAAGGTATGTTTTCAGACACTCAGAAGAAATAAAGAAGTAGAAGTAGAACACTAGACAACAGAAAAACAACAGAAGTGAGTGGCTTACCCAGGATCTTCTGAGTGCCTGAAAACATACCTTTATGTTTGTCTAATATTTATTTACTGTTTACAGGCCTCGGGTTTCCCTTCCTTATGTGTTATTAATGCGCAGTACAGCTTGACGTTATGCAAATTTTCAGCCGGCAAAAAAGTTCGTACAATAACTTGGAATCATTTCTTTCTTTCGCAGTCCACTTTTCACACTACAGCTGTTAGATGACAGTTCTTGACAATACGTATCCCCAGCACTGGATCACCATCCTCTGTTACCACTGTTTTTATGATTGTGGAAGGTTATTAATTTCGAGCATCGTGCTAATAGATGTTGTAGTAAATGTCATGGGTTGGTGCAAGAACTTGTAAATTACAAATCAGCTTCCAAACTTCTTGATATTTGGGTCCACATAAAACGACGTAGTTTATTGACGAATTAAACATATAGCCACGTAGGATAAAATAGATAATCTTCAATTCTCAGGAGCAATAGCTTCAACGTCTTTCTTGGACGGAATCTTATAACAAAAGGCCCCGGCTAACGGTCTGCATAAATTATCGCAGCACCAAATCTACGTCATCATCTCTAAGTGACGTCAGACTAACATCGCGTTCATATACAATTCATATAAGTGCATAAATACATCATGTTGGCCACAAAAATGAACTGTTACCGCGTAGATTAACTGCTAACAAAACTTATCGTGGTCAACATGTAAGATACATTATAAATCTTCCTTAACACCTAGA
>JAMPIV010020014.1:0-60000 GCA_024509875.1 Oreohelix idahoensis | reverse complement strand
CTCTACTTTTTCGTTCTGTTTTATATGGTCTCTACTTTTTCGTTCTGTCTTATGGTCCATCTACTTTTCCTTCTGTCTTATGGTCTCTCTACTTTTTCGTTCTGTCTTATATGGTCTCTCTACTTTTTCGTTCTGTTTTATATGGTCTCTACTTTTTCGTTCTGTCTTATATGGTCCATCTACTTTTCCTTCTGTCTCATGGTCTCTCTACTTTTCCTTCTGTCTTATTGTCTCTCTACTTTTCCTTCTGTCTCATGGTCTCTCTACTTTTCCTTCTGTCTCATGATCTCTCTAATTTTCCTTCTGTCTCATGATCTCTCTACTTTTCCTTCTGTCTCATGATCTCTCTACTTTTTTCCTTCTGTCTCATGATCTCTCTACTTTTTTCCTTCTGTCTCATCTCTCTACTTTTTTCCTTCTGTCTCATGATCTCTCTACTTTTCCTTCTGTCTCATGATCTCTCTACTTTTCCTTCTGTCTTACGGTATCTCTACTTTTCCTTCTGTTTTAGGTATCTCTACTTTTCCTTCTCTCTTATGGTCTCTCTACTTTTCCTTCTGTCTTATGGTCTCTCTACTTGTCCTTCTGTCTTATGGTCTCTCTACTTGTCCTTCTGTCTTATGGTCTCTCTACTTTTCCTTCTGTTTTGGTCTCTCTACTTTTGCTTCTGTCTTGGTCTTATTGATAGAACTACCAAAAAGCCCTTTTTTTCTAGAATCCAGTAGAAGAGAACTGGAGACAGAAATGAAAATAATATGGAAGATATGGAAAGACCTTCAACTGATAGCATGACTTAGCATGTATTTTTTTGTAGATCTTTGCTCTTTACAAGCCAAATTATGACTGATTGATTGAAAAATGCATGGAGATAAGAACAGGATAAAGATATAAGAAGAATAAAAAAAGACAGGAAAATAACTTAAACAGGTGGCAACAGATTAGAAAAGTGCGGCATTATTCTTATGCCCTACAACGGTTTAACAGGCAAAGATGAACAGTCTCCATTTCCCAATACAGTCTCTGAAATTTTGAACAATTTATCATTTCCCTTATAAATATCACAATAGAGTGATGAGATCAAAATCTTAAACCACATTAAGAAAAACAATGCTTCTCAGTGATTACACGGAACACTGGAAATTACAAAACATGCACACGACTTTCATTAAGTTTGCTTTTGCTGTTTTGTTATGCCCAAGGTATAGAAAGTTACTTTAATGTAGCCTAAAATTAGAACTTAAATAGGTAATTTATAGAAAGTTGCTTTAATGTAAGATTGGAACTTAAATAGGTAATTTATAGAAAGTTGCTTTAATGCAAGATTGGAACTTAAATAGGTAATTTATAGAAAGTTACTTTAATGTAAAATTAGAACTTAAATAAGCAATTTATAGAAAGTTACTGTAATCTAAGATTGGAACTTAAATAGGCAATTTATAGAAAGTTCCTTTATTGTAAGACTGGAACATAAATAGGTAATTTATAGAAAGTTACTATAATGTAAGATTGGAACTTAAATAGGTAATTTATAGAAAGTTACCGAAGAAAGGTGATCTATCAGACTGTAATAACTGGCGTGGTATATCTCTATTATCAGTACCTGGAAAATTATTATGTTGCATGATGTTAGAAAGACTTAAATTGCATGCTGACGAAAAGATCAGAGAAGAACAAGCGGGTTTCAGGCCGAAAAACGATCATGTATTGATCAAATATTCACACTAAGAACAATTATAGAAGAATCAGTGGAAAGGCAATCGCCACTTATTATCACCTTCGTCGATTTTCAAAAAGCCTTTGATAGTCTACACCGCCCATCATTGTGGAAGATACTTACAATCTATGGTTTTCCAACAAAATATGTGAATATAATCAAAGCGCTATATGACAATGCAAGATGTTGTGTTAGAACAAATAAAGGGAATACAGAATGGTTTACAGTAGAAACAGGGGTGAAACAAGGCTGTATTATGTCACCACTACTTTTTGGAATAGCTATTGATTGGGTTATGAGAAACTATACCCACAATGAACAATTGGGTATAAAATGGACAAATGGAAAATTCCTGGGGGACCTGGATTTCGCAGATGATGTAGCATTCTTAAGTTCAACACCAAGACAATCCCAAGAAGCAATAAATAATTTGTGTCATCTCTCGGTTAAAATTGGTCTCCAAATAAATGCCTCTAAAACTAAAGCTATGAACTTTTCTAACGAGACCTTTGATATCATCTTGAACGGGGAAAAAACTACAGAAAGTTGAAAGTTTCAATTATTTAGGCAGTAAAATGACTCAGGATGGTGACACAACAAGAGAAATCCATACTAGAATTGCTTTGGCAGCTAGCGCCTTCAATAGATTATCTAACATTTGGAAATTACGATCATTGAATATACATACCAAGCTTCGTCTGTTTAATTCAAATGTTATCTCAGTGTTAACATACGGCTGTGAGAGTTGGAAAATAACAAAATCATTGGAGAACAAGCTGAATACATTCGAGAACAAATGTCTTAGAAAACTCATGAACATCAGTTGGAAAGAATTCAAGACTAATCGACAAATAAGAGAAGACTCTAGGCAGAAATATGTCTCCGACTATATAAGGAAAAGACGATGGTCATATATCGGTCATGTCCTACGAATGCAAAACAACAGAATACCACTACAGGCGCTCACTTGGGTTCCTGAGGGTAAGCGGAAAAAAGGAAGACCAAAAGAAACACTCAGAAGAACAATAATAAGAGAAGGAAGAACGTTGGGCCTAAATAATGTGCAAGAGCTAAGAGGAGTGGCGTCACAACGAACAACCTGGAGAGCACTGGTTTCTGCCTTATGCGCCGTGTTTGGCGCTTAAAGAATTTATTATTATTATTATTACTGTAATGTAAGATTGGAACTTAAATAAGCAATTTATAGAAAATTCCTTTATTGTAAGAGTGGAACCTAAATAGGTAATTTATACAAAGTTACTGTAATGTAAGATTGGAACTTAAATAGGTAATTTATAGAAAGTTACTGTAATGTAAGATTGGAACTTAAATAGGCAATTTATAGAAGTTCCTTTATTGTAAGATTGGAACCTAAATAGGAAAAGCAAGAAAATGAATGGTATCAAGGAAACAGTAAATCATTAAATATTAGAATATGTATATCGTTGTAATGAAGATCAATGATCAATAACAAATTCACTGACTAACAAATGGCTGTCATAATTTACAGTGACGAAGGAAGATTAACAGTCATTATACATGTACATTAAGTCAATAATGACAATAATAGTGCACCACTTTTGGCACGTGCAGCTGGAGTTTAGAGATACTCAATACACATTATCATGAAACCGACCAAAATGTAAAACAAATTTGTATTATTTGTAAACTTAACTGATTCATTGTATTTACCACTATTGACCACTAGCATTTTAAAATCCCTTTTAATGGATTAAACAAAAGTATTCTTTAAAAAACTGAAAAACAAGTAAACAGAAACTTCAGCTCATTTTATTTGTTACAAAATATGATGGCACAGGTCCAGTATTACATACACAATGAGCTGTTTCTGTTCAGTAGATGTTTTGACCAAAATTTATGATATGAAGAAACAAGCAAAAGATAATTTTAAAGACTTTCATGCTAGCAGTCTCCACTTCATTCTTCATCAACTTGGTATAGAGTTGTTATGTACAAACAAGGGGTGTATAAGTTACAAATGGCTACCTAGAACAACAATAAATTAGCAAATGTGTGCTCGAAGTTTAACTCGGAATGTTTTATTAGAAAGAAAACAAGATCATAAATGTTACATTTCACTTGAGAATTCATTCAGACAATCCACTGTTTAAACATTCAGGTGGAATAGCTCCCAATGCAGATACTAGCTCTCAACATACTCTCCCCTAAACAGGGGAGAGTTATGTATGCACTGAATCTTAGAAAGATATGGGTAAATATTTCTTGATTGGAATTAAACATGAAGATAAAACGTGTAACATGCACATTATATACCACAAAAAAAAAACAGTTTATGCAGTAGTCAGAACACTGGATTAACTATTGACACAATTCATTTACGATCATGGCCTATGTTCGCACAAAGATAATAAAATTACATTCTTCCTAAGCTGAAGTGATAAGTGAACAAACATGTATTCTGATTGTGTTGTTGCTTACTTATATGAACGTCTTAGTATCCACGTAAGCTTCACACCACTGTTATGGTATGATGTGTCATTTTAAAAATGCTTGTAAAAAAATTATGAGCTTTTTAAAAAAAATGTTGTTAAATGTTGTTGATTCTGTCTTCCCTACTAACTTGCTAAAACTACTTCTGCTACAAGTATCTTATGATATAGAAAGATCATTCTACTTCATACTATATGCAGAAATATGTATCAATTGATTATAATTTTATCATAATTTTAGCAACATACATGTAATTTTATATACTTAAATTTAATACACAACATAATGGGTAATTAAAGAATTAATTACCAATTTTTACATCAGTACTTATTTTAACAGCATTGGTACAATACATTTCTTTAAAAAAAAACTACTGAATTTAATGTAACTAGTAACATAGACACCCATAAAACTATTGTATTTTAATAATAAATTACCAGTTAAAGAAGCAACTCATCAAATTTAAGCAGCCTTTTAATGTATATTATTATTTTACCTGAGACATAAACAAATGTGTCCACAAAACAAAAAAAATTGGTGGGACAATAATATGGCTATTAAACAAAGTTACAGAGGTTCATAAATAAACATAACAGCAACTTACTGAGGCACCGTAATATACACACTATATTGGGTTGGCATATGTCACATATGGAATGGTAGTAATAAACATAGCATGTTCCAAAATATAGTTTAACCTTAACTTATCAACCTTTTAAGCTGCTCTGTCTTTTGGAAGTTAATTAATTTATTTTTGTGACTTCTTCTTTTGCTCAGTTGCACGGAATACACCATGTTAGTGAAAGCATGCTAGGGTTTTTCAGTAAAAAAAAAGTATTGAAGACGTCTTCTTTCATCATATGCTTTCTGTTCTGCTAATTCTCGCTTTTTTCAGTCTCCTCTTGTTTAGCTTTGGCTAACTCAGCCATTGCAAATTCTTTCAATGCCTCACCCTTGTAGCCAAATTCTTTCCAATCTTCATGCAAGATTCTAGAGTGGCCTAAAATGCCATCCCCTGCAGACCAGTAGAACAGTCCCAACTAAGATGGTTTGGCCATGTCTGCAGAATGGGAGAAGGTCGGCTACCACGACAAGCATGGGAAACAAAGAGCCAGGGATCTAGACCCCAAGGACGACCCAGAGTCCGCTGGGAGGTCAACATTAGACAATCTTTGAAGGACCAAGGACTAGAATGGAAACAGGCCAGGAGGAAGACAGACGATAGGATAGTCTGGCGCTCTCTCTTCCAAACCTCTACACCTCACGGTATAAGGGGAAAGTAAATAAGTAAGTAAGAAATAATACGGAAACAGAAAATGAGGTCAAATCCCAACAAGTAATCTAAAAACAGTGTCGTGTGTTGGTTCACAACAAGTAATCTAAAAACAGTGTCGTGTGTTGGTCTGTCTTAACACCACGGTCATATTTACCGCACGCAATACTATAGGAAAACGGACCGATACAAACAGCCAATGAAAACGCTCCTTTTTCTGGTGTGTATAAGGAAACCTTTTAGGCGTAACATAGAGGCCCATTTTGTGTAAAGGATAGTACAAATTTATTTAATTTCTTAAGAACTAGAGATGTTTTAAAGGAAAGATATAGATAGTTCAACAACTTAAGAGGTAGGTGCAAAGACTTCCTCGAATAAGTTCAACAACGGGGATGTTACTTAAGAGGTAGGTGCAAAGACTTAAAGAGAAAAATCGTTTAAATTGACATCTATACATCAAGGTAGTCCCAAATTTAGTTAGTTAAAGTCTGCATAGATTTAAATGCATTTGGCTAACTAAACATTTATTAGATAGAACGGTAGAGATAAATTCACCGTATAATTCTAACTTTACATGATCAAAATCGGTTCAGAATTAAGAGAGATAATAAATATTTAAAAATTTGCACATTGAACAAGCAGGCAAAAGATGCCTCGTATTTAGATTCCGGTTTTTGGCTGTGTTCTTCGATACGGGGGAGCGACGGTATAAAAGTCCTTGAACTTAGTGGATTTGGAGCCACAACTTTTTGAAACACTAAGCAGTACAGAAGAGAGCAGCAAAAGGGTGCTGTCAAATACTTTGCCACTGCATCTGCATAGCAGACTGTAGCGGGTCCATTTTCGAGAAGGAGATACTGGACTCTGATGTCCATGGCGTCTAGGGTTATTTAACTACAGTCCATTCAGCAGAGTTCTAAGAAACGTACTTGACAGTTGAAACAGTATGAAACTGAATAATGCCAGGTGAACGTTTCACACATGTAGAATTTAATTACAATGACTGGCTCCTTTTAAAATGCATCAAATGAACAAGACATAAGCTCTCATCAGCCTGTCTATAAGTACGTCTAACGTCTGTAGACTGGCATAACACTGTCAGTTGTAATTTAGCTGAATTTCTTTAATATTTTATAATATACTTTCCTTCCACATTCCTTCAGCACTGACATGACCATATAAAATACAATCAGACTAGGTTCTATCTCGTAGACTACCTAGCTGACATACACCTATAAAACAAGTACTTCAAGTACATACCCAGGAGCACAGAATACACAGCATTCTCACAATGGAGACACGGTGACGAGCTCTTCAGAACCGTCATAGCCCACAAAACCACGCTGCTGTGTCAACTTGTATCATATAATAATATGACCAGTTAATTCAGAAATAATTATCATAGTAAGGCGCAATGCGCTCAAATATCTTAACACCTTAAATGTCAAACGCAGTGAATCTTATGTGCCAAGAGATCACGTTGAATAGGCACAGTTAATTAGTTTATTTTCGTCATGTAAGGAGAAATGGTGATCTTTCGCATAGGCTTGAAGCCATTTCACGTGCAAAGTCCTGTAAAGCATGAAGTTTTCTGTAGAATCGATAAGTCAATCTTGTCCACGATTGTATTCCAAACAAACAATCATTAGTAAACCGAAAAAATGAATACTCGAGAATCCTGAAGCACATTCACGCAGAATAGTTCAGCATATCATAGTGTGATTATTTCCCTTGGAAATCTTGTATCGGTTTCAAATAATGAGTTATGTCCCTTTTGAAACCAAATTGATACAGAAAGTTATATCTTGACAACTTGTAAAAACGTTCTCGAATTGAATTTTCTGGAACTGTTTGTAGAAAAGTTTCCTATTACACATGACGTAGAGCTGACAGTTCAAATGTCGGTGTCCTGTGAGTGTATACAATGATCTGAGACAAAAGATATCCTACTCGTTCAAAAAGGTGTTTCAAACAGCATCATCATGTGTCCTAGCGGGTAGCGTAGTTCTGATAAGACCCGTAGAAACGCACTTTCTTTGAAAACCTATAGCGCAGCTTCTTGACACGCAAAGTCATCAGCAAAAAGTCAACTGAGTGTAACTAAGGCTGTTCAGCATGCTGTCGATACATGGAGCTGTGGTTTACATAGGAGACGGAGTGTCTTTAATACATCGGGACAATACGTCTGCAACCACGTTAATGTTGCCCTTGATCGCCCTGATTGAGTAGTCGTAGGGCTGTAAAGCAAGGCTTGCCCTAGCCGCTTTTGGGTTAGTGAAACGCGCAGTTTGAAGATAACCCAGGGCTCATTGATCTGTCTCAAGAGTAAAGTGTGCACCCAGTAAGTATCTCTGTAGTTTGTTGAAGCAGAACATAATTGCGAGTAATTCACGTTCGACTATAGGGTACTTTTGTTCAGCACCGGTAAGTTTTCTGCTAACATAGATGATTGGGTGCAACTGGCCTTGATACGCCTCCTATTCCAACATCACTGGCGTCGACCCTTAGGATAAAAGGTAGGCGAATGTCAGGTAAACGTAGTATAGGCGATTTTGAGAATGCATTTTTAATCACATTTAACGACTCATTAACCACATGAGACCACACTACCTTCTTTGCCGCATCCCTCCTCAGCAACGCGGACAGAACTGAAGTGATATCTCTAAAAATTAAGTAAAAATTGTCTGTAGAAGTAAAAGGAATAATTAGAACAAGAGACGTCTGAACTTGTTCTCAGGAAGATGCATGAAACAGATAGAATCACAGAAGAAAAATGTGCACAAAAATGCATCAAAATCTACGTGGAGCTGAATGATGCAGCAGTTGCACATCAAGACAATAATTTCGAAAGCAAACTCCGTTGTCAAGCTCCACAACCATGCGTGCATCCCTATCTGAATAAAAATAAATAATTGCCTCCATATCAATGAGGCCGTCGCTTGGCAAAAGAAGTACAAACTTTACGTTGGCTGGGGATTGAAAAAATGCCTCAAGTGCCTGCCATGTTGTATCTGGTGGCAGATTTCTCACTAGCACGGTGCGTAAACAAGCACCTCGAGTCACATGAGACCCATGGATAAGTTTATTCTTCCTGTATGCCCTATGTTTATGGTGGGGTGGAACATACTGGCTAGACTGAGCATGACACATTTCTCCATTTTTGTCTGTAGGTTTAAAACCTGTCTGAAAAGACAGTTTAATAGGCATCCTAAAACATTTTTTTTTCAGATGCACCGGTATAAGTTTGCATAGGCACGTTATTTTCATCCGCAAGTGGAACATTATTAACTCTAGTGTCATCTTTCACACCCCTGTTAACACTCTTAAGAGTAGTAAACTGTTAGCATGCAGTTTACAAAGAGGATGATGGATTGCCTCACCATCAGCCTTATTTTTGCTTGCGAGCATAGACAGATGTGTTATATTATCTGTTATCCTGCTTTCACTGCAAGTGGCATGTCGCCAAGACCCACTCTTAGAAGAGGCAGTATTATTGGGACCAGAACCACTGGTATCTGACTGCTGTCGAGGGAAGTTGTACCTGCCTCGACAAGATACCTTTACTTTCTCATGTTGTGGCAACCTGAATTTACCACACTTGGTGCTGCTGGCATGCTGTATCAGAGATTTTTCATATCTCATGTTCAACAATATATCTTTGTTCAAAACAATATCTATTAATCCATCAACTCTTTTCCTTGCCTTAGCAATTTCCGAGTCTTTTAGTGAAATTTCCTCACTTTGCAACTTATTCACCTCCGTCGGGTTTTCATTTTTATTCCTCTCCTCTATGAGTAATTTTTCAATATTCACCAGTTTTTCCTGAGTCAATTTTTCTTTTTGACGCAGAAAGTTTCGGAGTTCTTGATTAGCCAAATCGAGTTCTGCTACTTTTTTATCCAAACCTTTCATGTTCTGGTTAATCATGTATTGCATATTAATCTTCTCTTTCAAAAGAGCAACCTCAGATGTCAGGCTCTGAATCTGAGTAACATGTGTATTGCAATCTATCTGCAAACTAGTATTAGTAGCAATAGGTTTATTTTCATTGACACTCTCTTCTTCGAAAAATATGTTCATTACTGAGCTCACCTCATTAACTAACTTCCTTCTCTCAATATCACTGATATTATCATCCATATTTCTTAAATTTACCTGAGATTTTTGCACTTTTAATTTATCAAGTTCAAACTCAGCCAATTTGATTTCTTGAGCATGTTTTAGCTCAGCCTGAGCATAGGCTAATTTTTCCTTTTCAAGAACTAACTCCTGAGCTCTCCTTTCTTTTTCTGATTCTTCCCGTCTATTTTCTCTTTCTTCTTGTCTTCTTTTTTCTTCTAATTCTTCTTGTCTTCTTTTTTCTTCTAATTCTTCTTGTCTTCTTCTATTTTCCATTTCCTCCTGTCTTCTCTCTTTCTCTTCTTGTCTTTTGATTTCCTTGTCAATGTATTCTTGCAAGGCAGGTCCCTCCAGACCACAATCTTTTCCAACCTTTACTATATCTTTCTCTGTAACTTTGTTTAATAGCCATATTATTGTCCCACCAATTTTTTTTGTTTTGTGGACACATTTGTTTATGTCTCAGGTAAAATAATAATATACATTAAAAGGCTGCTTAAATTTGATGAGTTGCTTCTTTAACTGGTAATTTATTATTAAAATACAATAGTTTTATGGGTGTCTATGTTACTAGTTACATTAAATTCAGTAGTTTTTTTTTAAAGAAATGTATTGTACCAATCCTGTTAAAATAAGTACTGATGTAAAAATTGGTAATTAATTCTTTAATTACCCATTATGTTGTGTATTAAATTTAAGTATATAAAATTACATGTATGTTGCTAAAATTATGATAAAATTATAATCAATTGATACATATTTCTGCATATAGTATGAAGTAGAATGATCTTTCTATATCATAAGATACTTGTAGCAGAAGTAGTTTTAGCAAGTTAGTAGGGAAGACAGAATCAACAACATTTAACAACATTTTTTTTAAAAAGCTCATAATTTTTTTACAAGCATTTTTAAAATGACACATCATACCATAACAGTGGTGTGAAGCTTACGTGGATACTAAGACGTTCATATAAGTAAGCAACAACACAATCAGAATACATGTTTGTTCACTTATCACTTCAGCTTAGGAAGAATGTAATTTTATTATCTTTGTGCGAACATAGGCCATGATCGTAAATGAATTGTGTCAATAGTTAATCCAGTGTTCTGACTACTGCATAAACTGTTTTTTTTTTGTGTGGTATATAATGTGCATGTTACACGTTTTATCTTCATGTTTAATTCCAATCAAGAAATATTTACCCATATCTTTCTAAGATTCAGTGCATACATAACTCTCCCCTGTTTAGGGGAGAGTATGTTGAGAGCTAGTATCTGCATTGGGAGCTATTCCACCTGAATGTTTAAACAGTGGATTGTCTGAATGAATTCTCAAGTGAAATGTAACATTTATGATCTTGTTTTCTTTCTAATAAAACATTCCGAGTTAAACTTCGAGCACACATTTGCTAATTTATTGTTGTTCTAGGTAGCCATTTGTAACTTATACACCCCTTGTTTGTACATAACAACTCTATACCAAGTTGATGAAGAATGAGGTGGAGACTGCTAGCATGAAAGTCTTTAAAATTATCTTTTGCTTGTTTCTTCATATCATAAATTTTGGTCAAAACATCTACTGAACAGAAACAGCTCATTGTGTATGTAATACTGGACCTGTGCCATCATATTTTGTAACAAATAAAATGAGCTGAAGTTTCTGTTTACTTGTTTTTCAGTTTTTTTAAGAATACTTTTGTTTAATCCATTAAAAGGGATTTTAAAATGCTAGTGGTCAATAGTGGTAAATACAATGAATCAGTTAAGTTTACAAATAATACAAATTTGTTTTACATTTTGGTCGGTTTCATGATAATGAATGTATTGAGTATCTCTAAACTCCAGCTGCACGTGCCAAAAGTGGTGCACTATTATTGTCATTATTGACTTAATGTACATGTATAATGACTGTTAATCTTCCTTCGTCACTGTAAAATATGACAGCCATTTGTTAGTCAGTGAATTTGTTATTGATCATTGATCTTCATTACAACGATATACATATTCTAATATTTAATGATTTACTGTTTCCTTGATACCATTCATTTTCTTGCTTTTCAGCGAGGGATCTTAATTTGTCAACTTCAACAAATATTGACTCTGTCATTACTGATGATATTGCATGTCTTCCCACTTTTGAATTTTCATTTTTTTTAACAGAATGTATAAACGAGTAACTAACTATATTGTATCTGATGTTGGTATATTTAAGTTCCAATCTTACATTACAGCAACTTTCTATAAATTACCTATTTAAGTTTCAATTTTACATTCCATTAACTTTCTATAAATTACCTATTTAAATTTCAATCTTACAATAAAGTAACTTTCAATAAATTATTTATTTAAGTTCCAATCTTACATTACAGTAACTTTCTATAAATTACCTATTTAGGTTCCAATCTTACATTACAGTAACTTTCTACAAATTGCCTATTTAAGTTCCAATCTTACATTACAGTAACTTTCTATAAATTACCTATTTAAGTTCCAATCTTACATTACAGTAACTTTGTATAAATTACCTATTTAGGTTCCAATCTTACAATAAAGGAACTTCTATAAATTGCCTATTTAAGTTCCAATCTTACATTACAGTAACTTTCTATAAATTACCTATTTAAGTTCCAATCTTACATTACAGTAACTTTGTATAAATTACCTATTTAGGTTCCACTCTTACAATAAAGGAACTTTCTATAAATTGCTTATTTAAGTTCCAATCTTACATTATAGTAACTTTCTATAAATTACCTATTTATGTTCCAGTCTTACAATAAAGGAACTTTCTATAAATTGCCTATTTAAGTTCCAATCTTAGATTACAGTAACTTTCTATAAATTGCTTATTTAAGTTCTAATTTTACATTAAAGTAACTTTCTATAAATTACCTATTTAAGTTCCAATCTTGCATTAAAGCAACTTTCTATAAATTACCTATTTAAGTTCCAATCTTACATTAAAGCAACTTTCTATAAATTACCTATTTAAGTTCTAATTTTAGGCTACATTAAAGTAACTTTCTATACCTTGGGCATAACAAAACAGCAAAAGCAAACTTAATGAAAGTCGTGTGCATGTTTTGTAATTTCCAGTGTTCCGTGTAATCACTGAGAAGCATTGTTTTTCTTAATGTGGTTTAAGATTTTGATCTCATCACTCTATTGTGATATTTATAAGGGAAATGATAAATTGTTCAAAATTTCAGAGACTGTATTGGGAAATGGAGACTGTTCATCTTTGCCTGTTAAACCGTTGTAGGGCATAAGAATAATGCCGCACTTTTCTAATCTGTTGCCACCTGTTTAAGTTATTTTCCTGTCTTTTTTTATTCTTCTTATATCTTTATCCTGTTCATATCTCCATGCATTTTTCAATCAATCAGTCATAATTTGGCTTGTAAAGAGCAAAGATCTACAAAAAAATACATGCTAAGTCATGCTATCAGTTGAAGGTCTTTCCATATCTTCCATATTATTTTCATTTCTGTCTCCAGTTCTCTTCTACTGGATTCTAGAAAAAAAGGGCTTCTTGGTAGTTCTATCAATAAGACCAAGACAGAAGCAAAAGTAGAGAGACCAAAACAGAAGGAAAAGTAGAGAGACCATAAGACAGAAGGACAAGTAGAGAGACCATAAGACAGAAGGACAAGTAGAGAGACCATAAGACAGAAGGAAAAGTAGAGAGACCATAAGAGAGAAGGAAAAGTAGAGATACCTAAAACAGAAGGAAAAGTAGAGATACCGTAAGACAGAAGGAAAAGTAGAGAGATCATGAGACAGAAGGAAAAGTAGAGAGATCATGAGACAGAAGGAAAAAAGTAGAGAGATCATGAGACAGAAGGAAAAAAGTAGAGAGATCATGAGACAGAAGGAAAAGTAGAGAGATCATGAGACAGAAGGAAAAGTAGAGAGATCATGAGACAGAAGGAAAATTAGAGAGACCATGAGACAGAAGGAAAAGTAGAGAGACCATAAGACAGAAGGAAAAGTAGAGAGACAATAAGACAGAAGGAAAAGTAGAGAGACCATGAGACAGAAGGAAAAGTAGATGGACCATATAAGACAGAACGAAAAAGTAGAGACCATATAAAACAGAACGAAAAAGTAGAGAGACCATATAAGACAGAACGAAAAAGTAGAGACCATATAAGACAGAACGAAAAAGTAGAGAGACCATAAGACAGAAGGAACAATAGAGAGAGCATAAGACAGAAGGAACAATAGAGAGACCATAAGACAGAAGGAACAATAGAGAGACCATAAGACAGAAGGAAAAGTAGAGAGACCATAAGACAGAAGGAAAAGTAGAGAGACCATAAGACAGAAGGAAAGGTAGAGAGACCAAGACAGAAGGAAAAGTAGAGTGACCATAAGACAGAAGGAAAAGTAGAGAGACCATAAGACAGAAGGAAAAGTAGAGAGAGAGAGAGACCATAAGAAAGAAGGAAAAGTAGAGAGACCATAAGACAGAAGGAAAAGTAGAGAGACCATAAGACAGGAGGAAAATTAGAGAGAGAGAGACCATAAGGCAGAAGGAAAAGTAGAGAGACCATAAGACAGGAGGAAAATTAGAGAGAGAGACCATAAGGCAGAAGGAAAAGTAGAGAGGCCATAAGGCAGAAGGAAAAGTAGAGGCCATAAGACAGAAGGGAAAGTAGAGATACCATAAGACAGAAGGAAAAGTAGAGATACCATAAGACAGAAGGAAAAGTAGAGGCCATAAGACAGAAGGGAAAGTAGAGATACCATAAGACAGAAGGAAAAGTAGAGATACCATTAGACAGAACGAAAAAGTAGAGGTACCATAAGACAGAAGGAAAAGTAGAGAGACCAAAAGACAGAAGGAAAAGTAGAGAGGCCATAAGGCAGAAGAAAAAGTAGAGGCCATAAGACAGAAGGGAAAGTAGAGATACCATAAGACAGAAGGAAAAGTAGAGGCCATAAGACAGAAGGGAAAGTAGAGATACCATAAGACAGAAGGAAAAGTAGAGATACCATTAGACAGAAGAAAAAGTAGAGGTACCATAAGACAGAAGGAAAAGTAGAGAGACCAAAAGACAGAAGGAAAAGTAGAGAGACCATATAAGACAGAACGAAAAAGTAGAGACCATATAAGACAGAACGAAAAAGTAGAGAGACCATATAAGACAGAAGGAAAAGTAGATGGACCATATAAGACAGAAGGAAAAGTAGAGAGAGAGACCATAAAACAGAAGGAAAAGTAGAGAGAGAGAGCATAAGACAGAAGGAAAAGTAGATGGACCATAAGACAGAAGGAAAAGTAGAGAGAGAGAGAGACCATAAACAGAAGGAAAAGTAGAGAGAGAGAGAGCATAAGACAGAAGGAAAAGTAGATGGACCATACAACAGAAGGAAAAGTAGAGAGAGAGACCATAAGACAGAAGGAAATGTAGAGAGAGAGAGAGCATAAGACAGAAGGAAAAGTAGAGAGACCATAAGACAGAAGGAAATGTAGAGAGACCATAAGACAGAAGGAAAAGTAGAGAGACCATAAGGCAGAAGGAAAAGTAGAGAGACCAATAGACAGAAGGAAAAGTAGAGATACCATTAGACAGAAGGAAAAGTAGAGAGACCATAAGACAGAAGGAAAAGTAGAGATACCATAAGACAGAAGGAAAAGTAGAGAGACCATAAGACAGAAGGAAACATAAGCCTCAGACTCCGGATGTCCATCCCGTAACATAGCTTGTTCATTAGTTACTGTTTCCGCAACTACTGTGATTGTGAAACACAGGATGTCGGCCCTGAGCCAATTCCTCAACCGGAGCACTAAGCAGAAGAAATAGTGGGTTTGATTCTTTCAAAGAATGGTGTTGAAAAATCGTTAGCATGTAAAATTAAAATTATAATAAATACAAATAAATTTTCTTTTGTTCTGGCGGGTCTAATTTTTCTGATGGTAAAAAACAACTAGAAGTTGTTAATAGACTTAGTTGAACTAAGAAAACCAAATTGACACGTTGATTTTTTCGGGAAATACCAACAGTCAAAATGGAAAAGAAACAAGCGCACAGATAAAAAAAACGTACGATTCAGATGAATCTCATACAATAGTAATACACATTTAGTGTACCATTACCGATAAGATTGACCCTTTTGGACAGAGAAATGTCAAGTCTGTATGTATGTTGTCTAATTCGTCAATAAACTACGTCGTTTTATGTGGACCCAAATATCAAGAAGTTTAGAAGCTGATTTGTAATTTACAAGTTCTTGCACCAACCCATGACATTTACTACAACATCTATTAGCACGATGCTCGAAATTAATAACCTTCCACAATCATAAAAACAGTGGTAACAGAGGATGGTGATCCAGTGCTGGGGATACGTATTGTCAAGAACTGTCATCTAACAGCTGTATTGTGAAAAGAGGACTGCGAAAGAAAGAAATGATTCCAAGTTATTGTACGAACTTTTTTGCCGGCTGAAAATTTGCATAACGTCAAGCTGTACTGCGCATTAATAACACATAAGGAAGGGAAACCCGAGGCCTGTAAACAGTAAATAAATATTAGACAAACATAAAGGTATGTTTTCAGGCACTCAGAAGATCCTGGGTAAGCCACTCACTTCTGTTGTTTTTCTGTTGTCTAGTGTTCTACTTCTACTTCTTTATTTCTTCTGAGTGCCTGAAAACATACCTTTATGTTTGTCTAATATTTATGTACTGCGCATGCGGACTGTAGTTATGACAACGCCCAAAATTTTGATAAAAAAGATGTCAGCTGCACACTTCGGAGCTGAAACCTATTACCAGAAGCTTTGGTAGACGTCTGTCGTGGTCCCTAAGGAATTTGCAGCACCTATATTTGGATGCCTGAGTGATCGAGAGCTTCAAGCCACCAGTCTGCCTTCCATCAAAGCCTCCTATGGTGTATACTGGCGTCAGAGAGGATGGATTTTTTGGCAATTTAAGTTAAGTAGCCTACCTGTTGGTGAAACATTTTTTGTTCCAGGTTACTTACTGGTGTGCCTTCTCGTAATTTGTAACTTTTATGTATGTTTTATGTATATTTATATCTGTTGTTTATATATGTGGGTGGATGAAGGGAACTTTGAATCTGTAATATCGCTACGGCCGATCGCAGATTCGAAGTCGGTTCTTTTAGGCCATTTTGATCCATCTCCATTTGAGCAGAAGAAGACTTGAGGTTTCCTCGTCCTTATTCTGTCTGTTATTGGTTTTGATCAATATTATGTGTTTAGCTGTTACGGTTTGTTCATCTATCTTGTATTTTAATTGTTCTCAGTTTAATTCTTCTTATTTGCGTCATTGTTCGTTATATATTTGTAGGTCTAATCTTTCCTGTCGCTTGGTTTTTTACAAGTTAGCTGTTCGTCAATGGGTCCTGTACATGTCTATTTGTCGCGAGAGGTTCAGATGTTATTAAATGAAAGATATCCTGGACAAAAAGATGTATCAGTTGATACCAGGATAGTGCCAGATAAGAGACTGGTCTTATAAGAAATACCCCCTTCTCTGAAAAGAACAAGGGTGTATCGACAATCAAAGGTAGGGTCAAGCTGTATAAACCTTCAAGTATGATGATAGTGTTTGTTACTGAAGGTCTAAGTGCTACCTCTCAAGATCCTCCATTGAATAATGGTTATTACTTTTTTTTTATTGACTCTGCTAGGGGATTAATTAGTTATTTAAATATGTAATAGATATATATAACCAACAATTAGCAGATGGCAAGAGAACAGTTGGGCGACCACAGCTGAGGTTCAAAGATGTGTGCAAGAGAGATATGAGGGCACTGGACATGGATCCAGCAACATGGGAGGATGAAGCTGCCGATCGCACTAAGTGGAGATGCTATTTACGGCGCCACCTCAGATTGGGTGAAGAGAGGCTCACACAACAAGCAGAGGAGGGGAGAAAACGTCGAAAGGAGTACCAGGAAAATAAGCAGCTGAGGACTGTCACCTCAGGGGCGCATTCCCATAGTTATGACTGAAGGGGCTATTATTATTATTATTATTATTATATATAACCAACAGAACCTTAACTCAATTTAAATAATTAAGTATGACTGATTATATATATTTACAATTTATTGATCCTATACCGTTTCTCTTTTCGGTTAGGAAAATGATAAAAGAATTCAAATGTTTTTACAAGACAAAATAAATAAACATGGAATGTCCATTTCCACAATAGTTAAATATGATAAAGTTATATTTCAAATATTAATTATTTATTTCACATTAATATATATATATATATATATGTCACTTTCACTGGACTGTAAAGTTGGTATTTAGTTTGTGAAAGTCCTTCATGAGTCATCACTCAAACTGTTTTTGTTGTTATGGGTAGTTTATTCGATTGATAATGTCGCTGGATAGGCTGACCAGTGGAATTGTGTTACCACTTATCTCCAGATATGAGCAGCATTCACTATAGCCAGGATCACAAAATGTCTGGATCTCCAGGCTGGGAAACATAGGTTGTCTAGTTTTAGATATATTGAGAACGTTTGCACCACAGAGTCCCTCAGAAGTTGTAGCGAAATCTGTGAAAACAATCGCTAAATTCAGTAAGATTTTACTCCTATGAAAATAAATAAACCCGCCCTCGGTTGTTTGCCTATCTGCTTCCTCAACGCCAGTAGAGCGCTGTTTTTTTATATCGTAGTAACGCGTAGACAATGATCCTGCAGTTAAATATTACACTCTTTCTAGTTTCGTCATTAAGACTAACAATTAACGATCTGCCAGAACTGTGACACCACACCGCCGTCTGAATTAACGTAATATTTTAACTTTAACGCCACTAATTGTAGCAATCCGGACAATTTCCCGATCTGCGGCACGAAACTGCGGCAAGTATTAACGCAAAGGTTAACACCGCCTTGCAAAACCCCTCTTCGCTCAACACACGGGTCTCGTACTATATCCACACTGTTGGACACGCCATAATATATATATATACACACACAGTGTATTTCAGGCTAAAAAATTAACTGTAATAGAACATGCGGAAAACGCGTGTCGAAAAAGGTTGAGACAATACTAAACATGCCCGTTCCTAAGGACTGTCATGAGGTTCGCAGATTTTGCGGCATGATACAGTATCTAGCAAAGTTTCTCAACAATCTTTCAGAAGTTCTTCATCCAATAAGAGAACTTACCCGTAAGGATACTCACTTTATCTGGTCTGCTGAATGTGATCAAGCTTTCAAGAGAGTCAAGAAACTGATTACTTCTACTCCAGTATTCGCATACTATGATCCTGATGAATCTTTGTGTATTCAAGTTGATACTAGCAGCTATGGACTTGGGGCTGTCCTCCTACAAAATGGTCATCCAATAGAGTTTGCTTCAAGAGCTATAACTGAAACTGAACAACACTGGGCTCAAATTGAGAAGGAGCTCTTAGCTGTTGTATAGGGTTTGGAACGCTTTGACCAGTACACTTATGGAAGGAAAGTTACAGTCATCAACGACCATAAACCTTTGGCGGCCATCGTTAAGAAACCTCTGAGTCAAATTCCCCGAAGACTGCAGAATTTATTGATGCGCAGCCATCGATATGACTTTGAATTCCAATGGGTACAAGGTTCCGATCTTCTTATAGCCGACACACTGTCCAGAGTTTGTATTCATAATGTCACATTGGATTCCTTAGCTGATAGAGAGAGAGCAATGCAGGAGCTAATGCACCTGTAAGATTACCTGAAATACCAGATGTGATGATGGAAAAGATTAAAGCTGAAACTCTCAAAGACAGCGTGCTCAAGAGGTTGAAGTCGAAAATTTTGGATGGGTGGCCTAAAAGAAAGTCTGATGTACCAGCTGAGCTTATGCCTTATTTCGACATTCGTGATACGCTGACAACAGAACAAGGCATTGTAACGCACTGTTTATGCGTGATGTGAAAGCTGGCAGAGTGAACGTGTCGTTTATCACCTGGACTGTGTAATGTTGCGGTGTCGATGTAGGTCACCAGAAATGTAACGGCCAGGAATGTAATGGCCACCAGAGTGAGGCACTGCCAGGGGTACTATGATCACTCGCACAAAACAGCGTACATGTTGTAGATTTGTGGTCTGGTATTATGATGTGCTGAGTGTGGGTGTAGACGAGAACACGAATGCTTGAGGCTCTTAGTAAAGTCAATAATGCACCCATACACTCACATGCAGTAGTCAATGATGAATTGAAGACTGCTGGCACGTTTCAAACATTTATTTACGAAACTGACAGTAGCATCAACAGGACAGTCAAATCGACGAGATCAAGGACTTCACATAGATAATAAATGACTGTTAAATGTCTGGTAATCAAAGGCTTGCATCATACATCAACTAGGACATACCCAACCATCATCTGTCCTAATGTTACAATATGTAAAGTAGCTTCCGTACCATTGACTCAGCGCGTCAGGTACTTAATTAGCTCTGTCGTCCAACAAACGAGCTCCTAAATTGCGTAGCAATAATACATAGGCTGTTATTCAACTGGCATAGCCCGCCAGATATATTTCCTCTTGCTGAAAAATATTGACCGTAATACAGGACCTCAATATGTAGACAGCTGTGTATCCTTTGTTAGCAGGCACGATCAAACTATGCTAAACATATATACCGCCAACCTGCGGCGTCCACAATAATTTATCATCATCATTAGGCTTCTGTTCACTTGAAAAAACATAGTCTCATTTGGCTAGAACTAGAAGCAAAGAAGATCTGTGAGCTTCACTCGCAGATAGGTAACTTCAAATGTTCTGCAGCCAAAGGCATAGTAATAAGAATGTCATTTACCTTCATACAGAATCTTCCGGATACACACTTAACAAAAAATCACTGGGGAAAACATTGACATTTCAGTCATAACGAAAACTTTCCAATCCCCACGATGATCTAGAGAAAATCACAACGGACATCATGTCCGACAGCCCAAAACACAACCTCCCTCACGGAAGTTTCCTCAGTTCGCGCCCAGAACCTGCGCATGCCTAGACAGCATAAAACTAAGCATCGTTAAGACAGATCAACGACAACGATTGAAAGAAAGAGAAGATAACCCTTTAAATAACCTGTCATAGAAGTTAATACCCAATTATCCAACTTTGACCAACAAAGTTTTACAACAAAAGTATTAAATAGATTTACCCATTATGACTCCGTCAAAAACGACAGCAACAGACTACCGCACCCCCCGTATTAAAAAAATGACTCATTTTTTTAAATACATCAATGAGCAAGATACCACAAGCTCATGACACATGAATAATGCGCAAATGAAAGAATCAACCGGAGAGAATCAAATCATCTCACCAAATAATAGAAAATATCTTCGGGAAGATACTATCAAAGAAACCTCAGCTGCTGGCGATACTAACAAAAATTACATAACTATCAAACAATTATGCAATACTATAATCATAGCAATGACCAATGACAATCTATCTCAAGAAGTCATATCAATATACAAATTACAATGTTATACCATTAATGTATGTAATGGATGGACATGACTAAATTTGTTAAATTCTTTACACATTATCTAACAATAGAAGTATATTATATACAAATAAGTGCTGCGATCTTTCGAACAAAAGTAAGGTATGGCGTCATCATGGTTCTCACAAGCGCTCCGTACTTGGTACTAGTTTGCACTGAGAACAATATTTGTTTCTCTCTTATTTCATGATACTAGTCAAGGGTATCAATTGGTGGTACTAGTCTGTGGAACAAGTGTGTTGTATAAGTGGCCTGCATTCAAAGCTAGACACCTACAGCAGACGGGGCTTAAAAGACGCTGAACTATCTTCGCGATTACCCCACGATTCTACGAGGGACGTGTTGCGGCCACCAGACTTGATCAATGACGAGAAGAACCAGTCCATAACCTGCAAAGAACAAGCATCGGCTGGAGCAGATACCAATCGACATCTTACTGGCAGCTAAGTACCCAGTCAAAACTGGCAAGTGAACCCTTTTCTTTAAAAAAAAAATTTGCAAAAAACCCCTACTCAGATCATCACCAGTGATGAAATTTTAAAGATTATTAACTCACCCTACCATTAATTTTTATTTTACATTATTAACTATAATTACTTATAAATTTTTTATGTTTTTGTATACAAATTTATAGTTGATTCAGTCATTCTGGGTGAACTGCACCCGTATGTCTCAATCATTATAAATACCCATAACAGATCTATTAAAGTAATATTTTACTGAGTTAAATCAGTTGGGGGCCCATCAAAACGAGCAAAATTCTTACTCATCATAGAAGGTCAGGGAAGATAGAACGTTTACACGACCTGAATCCTATTGGCCGTAATACTTGTTTTCTTAAATTCGTATGAGGCCCCCTAGAATTGAAGCACCAGTCTTCAATTCACATCTCTGCCAACAGTAATCTTGAGCGAAAGGTAGATACCCTCAGTAGATACTCTAAAGTTTAGCCACTTCTGGGCCATCACTGCAGAGCAAGGGGAGAAAATCCCGTGACATGCCGTCAATCGGCCATTAGTCAGGTGGGCAGATTTGAATTTAATGTTGATGCCATAGCCGAATTAGCTTGTAGTTGTACCGCAATTAAACATTTTTTTTTCAAGCCTTCTGTAAGTAATAAACAAATAGAGTATTACATTTTTTTCACAATTTACTTGTTTATGTATACTAGTATTACAACTGTAGAGTTACCTATTACATTTTAAGTCTGGTTAATTACTTATAATTTTTATTTTTATAAATAACATGTAAATTTGAAACTTGACCCGTGTAATTACCGGGAGTCTTCGGTGAGAGAAAGAACAAATTGGACTTCTGCACCCTCATGAAGGTCGAGCAAGGTGACTAATATGAGGTTGGATGGGGCTGTCAGCTTCATCATGTGAGAGAAATTGCCACATGAACCACCACTATAAAAGCAATGTGAATGTTTGGTGCAGGTTTCATGCAAGAAGACCAAATATACTGGTGGCTCCATGCTCCGTAAGGAGAAGAATGGAATCGATGATGGTGATGACGACGACGACAATAATGATGATGATGCTGATGAAACTTGACGGAAAGGAGCTGATTTGTTTTAAAGTAAATTTGACGTTACTTAACAAAATGACATTTCTAATTTTAAAAGTTCAAGTGTTGCCAACATTAGTTGCTTAACATTTAAGTAATACTTCTTCTTTGTACACTCTCAGACGTCTACTTGAATGTTTTCAAAGAAAGCAGTAGTCAGTTTGAGGCTATTGAATCTCCGTAGAGCTTTTCCGCGAATGGTACTGGTGTCGGCCATATGTGCGTTCTCTGTTCCGAATAAGTTGGGAAACTTTGAAACAGATGTTCAGCAGTCATTTTATTAGTGCCACAGTCACACTGATCGGTAGTTCCTATCTTTAGCTTGTTGAATAGATGGTATCTCAATCTGTTGGGGCCAGTGCGGTGTCTGAAGATTACCACTTGATCTCTTCTGTTGAGCTGGTAGTATGCATCTTTTTGTGTGTGACACGGATGCTAAGCACCCCATTTGTTTCTGTATCTGATTCTGATAAAACTCTTTGCCTCCTCGAAAGTTATGCTTGCATCAGGCTGAGGTAGCTCGCCACCTTCCTTTGCCAATATGTCAGCCTCTTCATTGTCGGGGATGCTACAATGATATGGGATCCATTGGATCACAACTCTTTTCAGTCGTTGACATAGTTTGTAGAGTATTACTCTTAGATCATCCAGGTCTGCATTATTTTGGCTTTTCAACGTTGCAATTACTGACTGTGCAACAGTAAATAAAGCAACTTGTCTCTCTGTGCTTTCCTCTTGTCATTACGATCTCTACTGCAATTTTTCAAGGCCTTTGCCTCTGCTCTGAAGTTACTTGAGAATTGTTACTACTTAGTGTTGTTATTCTGAGTGTGAACCAAGCTGATCTGTCATCATACAGGTGTACATTTATTTATTTTTTTATTTGTTTATTTAAGAGTGTGATATTTACTTTTCCGACTTTAAATTAATCCTGAAAACATATGTGAAAAAATTAAACACTTAACTCGGGTTTTGAATAAAACAAACCATTAACGATTTTATTTAATTTCTATATATTTAGTATAATATCATCTATTTGGTTTGAAAATGGAAAGAGAATCTAGAGCAGGGGAGTAGTCAACATTTTCTGCGCTCCGACTCCACTCCAACTCCGGGCAAAAACCTGCTGCTCCACTGCTACGAGCTCCAGCTACGGGCTCCGCTCCAAAGCCCTGGTATATTGCATGTGTGTGTGGGTGTGTGTGCGTGCGTGCATGTGTGTGTGTGAACAGTTGGGTAAGAAGATAAAAGAAAGACATTGCTGATTATTGGCAACATGTTTTCCATTATGCGACATCACGCTATGTGAATTCATTTAAATGATGTCCCTTTATATTTTTTTATACAGCAGAACTTAAGAAGGGCAATATGTATGTACACAGTCACAATATGTAGGTTTATGTCCGCACATGATCTGTGCACGTTCTCTATAACTGAGAGTCCTTGACTTAATTTCGCTAAAGGTTATACAACAAGCAGGTCGAGTAGGTGTACCTGTGACCGTTAAGCGATACTTCAGTTTATATCTTGTGTTATTATGCCAGGGTCCATTTTTTTTTCGTTCCTGGGATTTCTTAAATATTTTGAGGCAGGTGCAACTTTTACGAACTGTTGCGCAACAAGCTAAGTATACAAACAGACAAAAAAGTTGTCAAGAAACGTGTATTTTTTCTGACCTAATGGGCGTACCTGCTCGTGAGATTTTGCTTTGGCAATGAAAGCTGAAGTTTGAATTCTGCCTCAGTATGTCCTGTGTAATTCCCTGGGGGGTCTCTGATGAGAAAGAATATGGTAACTGCTCCTTCAGGCTTGTCGTTCGATGTAGGGCGTGGTTCTAGCAATCTCAAAATGTAGAGCAAATTGCCACAAAGATCACTTGAATGTTTTGGTGCAAACTTCCTGTAAGGTGACCAACAGCAATAGTGTCGAAAGTGAATGATGTTTATTATTCCGCTACTGCTACTGCTGCTGCTGATGATGATGATGATGATTATGACGATAATGATGAAGATGATGGTAATGATAATAATGATGATACATTCCATCACAGTCATCATCATGAAGGCAAGTGCCTTAAGACGTAAAAGATGATGTTTCTGCAACCAGCTTGTCGCTGCATTTCTTCTCGTTCCATGTTTGGAAGCCATGGTGTCAACTGACCATTATCTTCTATTTTCTGGCTTCCTTTACTTTTCTTGCCCTACCTTTTTCAACTTTAACAATAATTCAAACGTTCATCTTTTCCTCACATATTCAATGAAGGTTGACAGCCGTTTCCTTGTCTTCATTTTTATATTTCTTTGTTCATCAGGTCTTCTCGGTAATTGTTTCCCCTACTTGCCTAGCGTTGAAAGGAAGAAGATAACGCGCCAATCTACTTACACAGGATGAACACACGCGGGCGCACGTACACACTCGCACACCCATACTGTTTTAAAACAAGTCAATAGATTAAAATAACGAGGCACATTATTAACAAGAGACTGAAGAGCAGAATAACCTTGGCAAAAGCAGCGTCCAATAAAATCAAAAGTTCTTCATTGTCATATAGAGGCAATTTTAATATACGGAAAAATAAGTAAAAGCAGATTACAGTGATTTAGGTTTTACAGACGAATGCTACTATTACTATGGACAGCTAAAGAGGGACAATGAGGATATCCGGAATGGAACCACATTACTCGTATTACAAATTGGTAATCCTCTTTCTGTGGGCATGTTATGAGAAGAAGAAAGTTGCAATATATTGTGACAAGAGGAAAAGTTGAATGAAAACACAGATACAGGACGATAAAGAGATGATACTGGACAATTCAACATCATGGCATGAAAAGGAGTCAACAACAGAATTGACCAACGGTACTGGAGACAGGAAGTTGTGGACAGGCATCAACACCAACCTGTAACGATGGGTTATACATTTTTGGCACTAGGGTGGGGCTTAGGCAACCCCCTAAATTCTTTTTTTTTTTGCCCGCCCATTTAATTTCTTTTCGGTCTCCTGTAGTTGTAAAGTGGGGTAACTGGCCTGTCACTTTAAAATCGGACAGGTTCACTCCCCTTTTCTTTAATGCTAGTAGGAGAAATTGTAGACGCGTCCAGGACTCTCTGTCGCGGGAGGCGGCATCTTTCTTAGAGTTCTTTGACCACGAGTTAAAAACGGACACTCGGTTTCTGGGAGTAGAGCGGCAAACTGTCCCTGCCTTTGACACCAGGGAAAGCCATCGCCTTTCGTGTGTCCACGGGTAGACCCGATTACGCCAGCAATGGCGGTCTCTCTCTTTTGGCTTGGTTTTTGTCTACGGAATACGGGAAACTAGTTCTCTGGGTTCCGTAGCGGTTGCGTCACGTTATGTGCAACCCAGGCGAAAGAGTCACTCGGAATCGCAGGTGGCCGAACACCTGTGGCCTAAGAGTTACTATATAATCTGAACTCTTTAGTTATCTGGCACTTAATGCTCCAGAAATTCTAGTAGAGTGGACGTGTCATCTTTATTTGGCAGATTCGACCAGCTACTGTGGTGTTAGTGGATTTCATTGCAATCTCGGTATGAGAATTAATTTATTTAGACAGTTTGTGTAGGTAGAATCTATCACTAATTACTCCTCAGTGGGCGAACGCGTATAGCAGTAAATTTTCTATCTCATTTCATAACGGGAAAGTGAATAAAGTTTATGTTCGCTATGTACCACTAAAACTACATAGATAGAACCTTTAATAATTGTATTCAAGGGACAATGATTGTGTGTTTAAATCAATTTTATTAATACAACTGTAAACTCATTTGTATTGCTACGCGTCCTTTGAGAGATGTATAAATGTGTGCGTACCTGACGACTTATACAAATCATTTGTACAACAGGATATTTATGAGTTCCCAGATAAGTTATGGTTTGGGGCCATGCTTGCAAATATTGACTTTATTTATGTGTGTAACCCGAGGTGGGTTTTTGGAGGATAGACGCTTTACGTCGCTGGTCTGCCAGTGTGGTGCGTGGCCATCAATTGGCTGATACCAAGGCCATGAGGGACGGGGGTGAATGTACTTAATCAGCCAGTACAAACCGGTTTGACGCTCCGAGATAACTTGGGATAAGGGGATCGTGGGGTTGATGATTGTTTGTAAACAGTATTTGTCTAGATGCATATGTATTATTAGCTAGTGGACCCTAATTTAGGCGACTAGCTTATGGCTTAAATGTATTGTATCTTCACAGCGGAGAAGGCAAACTTCTACACACCACCGATATGGGAACCTGGAAACCAGCATTTCGTCATAATCTGGTATCATCATAGCCTTGATCATGTTTTCGATGTGGGACCAGTTGGTTAAATCCTAAAAACCCTTACCAAGAGCTTGGTCCAATTGAAGGAGTTCCATTTTTCTTATTTCCATTTTCTGTTTTTCCAATTCTGCAGAGTTGAGTACCCTGCTGCTGGTACCCTATGATACTGTAGCTGCTAAACCTCTGAAACCATCAACATTCTAGCTCACCAAACTTAACAACAGAGCGCCCATTCCGTCCCTGTTTGTAGACCGGTGGGCCCTGTTCACGATACGCCCAGTCACAATTGAATTGGCCGCGTCTCTCGGGTAAATTAAGTCGCACCGCTTGCGCAAACCTGAGTTTGGACTCATTCAACCCACAGGATATCAGGGTTAGTTATCATTTGAGTCACACTGAAATATATAATCAGGGCCGGCTCTACCGACGGTGCAACACGTGCATTTGCACGGGGCGGCAAAAAATCGTTTTACTTATTTTTACAATCCCGCCAAAATATTCCGCCTGGGAGCCACGCTGGTGTAATGGTTACCACACTGTGCTAGTGATCAGGTGTTCAAGATTCGGGCGCGGGCATTTGTAGGAGTGTCATCGACCGGGATTTTGACTGAATAACCTGAACGGACCCTGAAATAAACCCTCTGTGGATGGTGTCACGGAGTGTTCGAAGGTTTCGTCTAGATTATTTTAAAATTCCTTACTTTTCTATTCCTTCACATTTTGTGTTTTCTCTACGAAATATTTGCACCTGCGGTCTGTTCTTTAGCTGTTTTTCAAGTCTTCACTAATAGTTCTGCCATACGATCCTAATGCTATCTTTTCCTACAAAGGCACTAATAGGTATTTCTTTAGGGACGTCAGTACAATTTATTCGCTTGGTCGAAAACACAGTGGTTCCCAGAGGATTATATTTCCGTGTTCAGTGGTCAACTGAAGACCGCCACAATAAATCTTCCGGCATGGCTGAACGAGAGACAGGAATTAATTAACTTGGCGTGAGAATCAGGAATTTATTTTTTTATCGACCGTTCTATGTTGGCGACTCGAATGTTTCAGTTGTTTTCGAGTGTGCATTCAAAGAAGTTGATTTTGCTCAGTGTTGGTGTGCTATGTGTTAGTGATAAATAAGTTTTTTAAACGTTTTATGGAAATTATTACAGTGCTTCAGCCTCCATTCATTACTAAACAATACATTTTATTGTAGGGTTTATTAAAACAGTTTTAATATTCAAAAAGATATAATGTCCGATACAAGAAAAAAACTATCAGGTGCCGAATATCGGAAACGGAAACTGGAAAAAGAACGCGATATTAAAAAACATAGCGGGGCTTTACATAAATATCTAAAAACCGAAACAGCTGATGTAGGACAGAAGAAAATAAGAATTTGTACCGAAAGAAATGATTCTGAGCTCATGGCAAGTACTTCTAACTCGGACCCCAGTAACATAGATATTACTAACAATGTCGAAAATGAGATTGATTTGACCGTTTCCAATTCCAGAGATTTGAGTGATGAACTTGAGAGGTACACTGATCTGGCAAGATGGAATCCTTCTTTAAGCGATTACGAAAGATTGGAAATCGTAAAAAAGGCCTGCCAGAGAGACCAAAAAAATTAGTTCGTTTTTCCGCGCAGCTCTAATGGTCGGAAATTTTCACTAAATTTTTACACCAGGGAGCTAAGCAATGGAGAACATATTAATCGATCATGGTTAGTGTATTCAAAAGAAAAAGATTCTGTATTTTGTTTCTGCTGTAATTTGTTTTCCTCTAATAAAATGTCTCTCACTACTGATGGCTATAATGATTGGGGTCATTTGTATGTGCATCTTAATGAACACGAACAATTTAAAAACCACTTGGAGTCCCATACAAAGTTAAATCAGTTCAGACAATTGATTCAATGCAACAAAAGTTATTAAATTCAGAAGTTCGACACTGGAGGAGCATATGAGAACGCCTAATTGCTATTGTCCAGTTCTTGAGCCAACAATGTATGCAGACTTAATTAACTAACTAAATTTGGGACTACCTTGATGTATAGATGTCAATTTAAACAATTTTTCTCTTTAAATGAACTACTATTCGAAAAGTCTTTGCACCTACCTCTTAAGTAACATCCCGGTTGTTAAGCTATCTATATCTATCCTTTAAAACATCTCTAGTTCTTAAGAAATTAAATAAATTAGTACTATCCTTTACACAAAATGGGCCTCTATGTTACGCCTAAAAGGTTTCCTTATACACACCAGAAAAAGGAGCGTTTTCATTGGCTGTTAGTATCGGTCCGTTTTCCTATAGTATTGTGTGTGGTAAATATGACCAAGGTGTAAGACAGACCAACACACGACAGAGCTCCTCCATTTAAAAGCATGAACCACTTGGTGAAGCTTTCCTGTCTGTATTTACAATCACGGCATTACCCCAAAATGAAGTTCACTCTGCCTTACTTATATCCTGGTTTCCTGCAGGTGGGTCATTTCAAGTAGGCACTACTCAAGAAATCTGCCTCAACCCTCTGTGATCCAAGAATAACCACCGCATTTTGTGTAAATAAACAGCACAGGTGCTGCTGCCTATCAAATACTGATTATCAATCAATATGCACCATTACTCTTCTCTGAGTCTGTTCAATGACATGTCCAGAGGTGTAGATGTTCCTCAAGGTCCAATAGTTATGAGGATGTCATCTGTAAAATTGGTAATAGCTGAGTTATGTGAGGGACCCAGTAATTTCCTCATCAGCCTGGATAAAACACTCGGAGTATTCTTCAACTTAAAAGCAACATATGGAACTCATAGTGCCCCTCCGAGATGTGAACAGTCAGCAATGGTCTGAGCTCAGGCTTGACTGGAATCTGGTAATATCCTTTACTCAATTCACTTTTCAATCTGTCACTCCTTAATTTCCTGTAATTCAGGAAGAGTCCATTTTCACCAGAGGGGTTCCTCAGCTAACCCACACTGGAGATAATATGATATCGGAAAATGAAGTTTCCTGCTACAAGAAATCAATTCTCCCGTTAGCATGGCAATATAATATAAAATCTCAATCCATGAGATACTTTCAATGGACTGTGTATAAGGCCGGCCAGCTACCACTGTTACCGGTCCCCTTTCTTATCATGTTAATGTAAATGGCAATATGCGGAGGTTGCCTGTGCTGCCAAATTAGCACACACCAAACGTCCACTACCTATTTTCTTGGGGATTCCCCGTCTTGTTGTTTGCAAAGATGGCCTAGTAACCTCATTGCCAGTTTTATCCAGTTCCCGGAATTCCGATCTAATTTGTGTAGGGGTGGACTGGGTTATGTTTATGTTTACTCTCGATACCTTACGGAGAGTTGCCAGTGTAACTGGTTTTCTCGAAGACTGGGTGTGAGAAGGTGTTGTCCTATTCACTATGTGTACCTGTTTATGTTTATTTTTAGGCCTATGTTCGCTGCAATGAGTTCCTAGGTCCTGTTGATTTTCTCCATGTGTGGAGTTTACCTTGCTACATTGATCACAGGCATTTACATACTGATTGATATCTTCAGCAATGCCTGACCAATAGTGGTTTCCAGATGCCCTTTGACAGGTGGTACGAATTTTCATATGTCCACCGTCTGGTACAACATGTGCTAGCGCCATAACTTGTTCCCGGTAAGAAGATGGCAGTACTAACTGGCTATGCCCGTTGGGTCCTGCTCCAGCTTTCCTGTAAAGCAATCCATCCTCCACATAAAATTGTCTTTTCTTTGGGTGGTTATGGCTGCTTGGCAATTTGCCAAAGCAAGGTTTTAAAGCTTTATCTTTTTCTTGGGCCTTTTTCGTTTTTTTAGGATAAACATTAAGTGGTGTTCCCTCCTCCTTCCTGGGACTTGACCTGGTCTGGAATGTTGCCATGACCACAGGTTTTATTGGGTTCCCTAGAAAAACATATCTCCTTCCTAACACCAGCGGGTAATTAGGATCATCATACACTGCTGCACTAATCCTTCCACATAGCGAGTCTTGACATTGATTCTGGCTACGGGAAGTGTCATGGTGGCTGTTCCCTTTAATGCCCCTTGTATCTCCACTGTGTCTGTGGTATACTGCTCAGGTTTCACCAGAGTCGCACTCACAACTGAGTCATATTCCAATCCTGAATCGTAAAGGCACATAATTTTATTGCCATTGCATGTTACTTCTTCACAGATGGGGGGATGTTGGAGATCTACCTGAAATGCTGTCGGTTCCTTCCTGCCTGTTCCCACTGTTATCATGCATGCAGCGTGATAGGGAGGGTGTGGCGTTATAAGTTTATATTCTTCAGTTGATTGTTTATGCTCGTTTTCACACTGTGTCTAGGCTTATATATCATAGGTCCACAAGATTCAGGACAGCCACAATAGTTCATTAACGATAATTTCTATAACTCGAAGATTCCACACAACGATCAATATAACAGCTGGATACTTTAGTAACATTCCATTATTTATTCACGTAAACGATACATCATTACACGGCATTCCTAATTAGGTAGATTCAGCAACTTCTATAATCCGTAGGTCCATATAAACATTACCTCATTCCTCTTCCTACCTTTAGTTGTATTTAATAAACATTAATATGTTTCAAGACACTTCTCTTTTAACATTTCCCATATTTCTACCATTGGGTAAAACACACACACAAGCCGCCCATTCAGGGTCAACACACGCTCTGTCCATCTTTCCTCCAAACTGCTCACGTCATGTGCGCAATACACATATCGACAAATCACTATCGTGCAGCGCTCATCAGCACCAAAATCCTATTTATCTTCTGACAGGTGGCGTGCAAAGCCAGTGCCACATTACCCCCCCCCCCTCCGAACAACTGAAAACATAGTTTTCAGTCAGGCAATTATAATGTGAAGCGAGATTAAATCATTCAAATTATCACTAATGCCTTATGATTACCCATCAAACAATTAAATGATATCTATCTAGATTGCCATCAAGATGTTGAATAAAAAATAATGCCAGTAATAAGAACATGAATAAATGAGTAATTATTGTCTCATAAGTGGGATCATCACATTTCAACAATCTGGTATGTGTTCGCATAGTGATCCACCTGTCCATAGTGCCATGCACTATCAACCTTGTTACACGTGAAATATGGACAGCAAGAAACACATCCTTATTCGCGTTATTCCATAACTCTAGAGAGAGTGTCTGCAAGAACGTTGTCCTTTCCTGCTATTGGTAGAACGTCAAAGTCCTATCCTTGCATTTGTAAAGACCATTGCATAAGACGTGCATTGGACGTAAAAGTCTGTAAATATGTGAGTAATTGTTGGTCTGTATGTAAAGTGTAATAAGTACATACCCGGAATTTCTGTCAACTATTTAAAGTCCATACCACAGTTAGACAACTCTCCTCTCAACCAAAGACTACCTGGACTCAGCATCAGATAATGCTCTGTTCAGTAACAAATAGGATGGTACTCGCCATCAAAGTTCAAGTGTCCACCACATCATTTATTGATGCCATCTGTTACAACGAGAAAAGGTCGTCGTAAGTCTGGTTGTCGCACATTGTACTTGTAATCGTAATATGAAGATTGTGATATTATGTTATGTAAAGCATGGTCAATGGGCTGTTGAGGATTGTTTCGGGGTTTGCAAACATGTGAATGGTTGCAAACATTCGCATGGTTGCACCACGAACCACCTCAATTGAATTAATACTGGAAATCGCGCAAATCGATGTATGACGCGTCAAGGCTAGTAACCGCAGTCCACGTGTGGCCTGCGGGCCTGATGGCCGTGTTTCAAATGTGTGGCATAGCCACTTATGGAAAGTGTCTCAAATGTGTGGCGTAGCCACTTACTCAAGTGTAGAACCGTTTGTGTTCTGGCTGGGAAGCCAATAGAAATATGTAAGTCTATGTATGGCCATAGCGCCGCCCGGCAGTGTTTCAAGTGTGTGGCAGAGCCACTTATGGAATGTGTATAATATATGTGGCATGGCCACTGATGAAGAATATATATAAAGTGGTATACCCACTGTGAATTATAAATAGCGTAGAAATCCGTGTAGATTATGCTGGAAAAGCTAATCAAGTCAAAAGTATAGGACCAGAGTGTCTAAAGGATAATCGCGAATAGCGTAGGATACGTTTCGCAAGGATATTATATTTATGGCAGTTAAAGCCTGGCTAGGAAAGCCAAAGTATTGAATAAGTGGACATAGACAGAATACGTGAATATGAAATAAGGATATCATTTCGTAATGATAATAATTCCACTAAACGGATTTGAAAGAGTTGGTTGCAGACTCAAGGACGCTATAGAATTAACGGTTAACACAGACGGGCAATGTCTGTAGGATGAACATTGAGTAGATCCTAAAAACTATGTTTTAATGCCAATATTAGTTGTTTGAAAACGTTCTGTATTCATTTGGAAAAGAGGACATGTATTAAATATTCAGTCGTCAATGGAACTTGTTTTAATTGCCTGAATTATTCAAGTTTACTAATGTGCTGTGACTGTTGAGATAACCCTTGCAAGGTCAGTACAGACTATTACATTTATATACACGTTTAATCATAAAATAATATAACACTGCTGGAGAATTAATACGAAGTAATGAACGACACTGAATTAAATAATAATATTGAATCACACAATAACGGCTCTAAATCTGCAATTGAACTGTAAGCCGAAATGGTAGAGATGAATATAATACCTAAAGAATTTTCGAAGAGCAACCCAATAACTCACGTCCAACGGGCTTCTAATATCTGGTGATAGAAGCGGCCCGTAACATGGGCTAATCACCTGTTTGTCAAACATTTTGATTACATGTTTTGCCCAGGAGCCTAGTGCTCTTTGGGTCACCTATACACTTCGTTTTACGGGGTAGAAGAGGTTCCGATTATGAGATGAGATGAGATGAGTAAAGCATGGTCACTCTATTCGTTCTATTCTGTTTTGTCAGACATACCTTAGAGCGTATAGGATTCAAGTCAAAGAAGAAACTATACACCTAAGATAGAAGGTACAAGCCACAGCAAGCTTCATACTTGCTTATCAGTACTTACTACTGCAATTGTAATAGACATATACACCTCTGCCAAAAACTACAGAGTGTAAAAGGAATAACAAAAGTTCCACAGACCACACCAATCCGAAGGTCGAAATGAAAAGAATGGATAAGAAAGTACCAACTTACCGAAAAAAATAATAAAAATGACTCACCAGAATATATAGATGAACAAGTGAAGTCTCCCCAACGGGCTGATCACCCGTTTGCCAGTCACTTTGATTACGGAAACAACAACAAACGGATTGATTTGTCGTTGCCCTAAAGACGCCATTAGGCGTGATGGGAACAACGGCAAAGAAAATCTATTCGCTGTTGCCCTTAAGACGCCACTAGGCGTAATGGCCACTGCTGACTGCTTTGCCGGTCGTTGGCTAAGGACGGAAGAAGAAGAAGTGAAGTCTCAACTTCAGGAAGAATGAAACCAGACGAGTGGTGCTAAATCGTGCACCAATCTGACATCTAGGCAGTAATACAAACACGAAGATCCATGTGGAAGACCAATAGCTTCCTGCGCATCGATATTAAGACAAAGGAAAATAAATGCGCATAGAATTATGCACAGGAAAAAAATGCGTATGAAGGAAATCAGCCATGTGCAGGAAATATGCACGTGCGCACCAGATTGTGCGATGTGGTAAATATCGCATCTGCACGGTGCGGGTTTGTGCAGTCTTTCACCACAAGACAAACTTCGGCAAGAGCGAAGTGGGAAACAAAAGTTGTTCATGGTTATACTGGACTGAATAGAATTGTCCTCAGTCATTTCATTATGTGTTGTGTTGGACTGACGTGCATGCTGATCTTCAATATCCTGAATATTGCCAGAGCATGCAGTCTTTGGGTATATTGTACCCAATCCAACAATAGGTTCAGCCTGCACTACCTCATTAAAAGAAGAATTAACCCTATTATTGTTAGTCAAATCTGTGTCATCCTTATCACATCTCTCTATCTTTTTATGGCATACGTTATAATGATCAGGTTGATCGAATAACTCTTTCTTCTCAATAGATATATAATGATTCGACAAATCAATATCAATGTCACTGGCATGTCGCCTCCATGAATCATCAGAAAAACCATGCTTACGATATGAAGCACTGGATGGATGGAAATTATATCTCCCTCGAAAAGAGACTTTTCTTTTGTTATCTTGTTTATATTTATTGACATACTTTCTAGTATTCGCCAATGGCAATAAATGTCCCAAAGAAGAATCTTGTTGTTGGTGAGAAATAAATATATTTTTGTCAATGTAAAGACAAGTTGCACTGAGTTGTGGGTGCATAGAAGAATTTAATTTACTTGTTTCTGCAGCTTGCTGTGCTCTAGCGTTAGCGAAAGAATGATGATTTCTCTCCCAATTAAGAATATCCTGTTCAGAACATTCTTTAACACCCTTTATGTTACCAACAATTAAATCACAACAGGGCCAATCGAGACCACACACTCTAACTTTTTCCGAAAAGAAAGGACTATCTATTACCACATCTGCCAACGGATAAGATTCAACAGTTCCACCGAAAGTCACGCACTTCACTGAAGTACCCGTGAAACAATAAGGAGGAATTAGCGCCTTCCTAAGGCCAATGGTGGTGCATCCGCTGTCACGTAAAATAGACACGGGTGCGTCAAAAACAAAACCCCTATGGATCACGGGAAGCCAACCCCATCATTTAAAGACAAAACTGGCAGAGCATGTCCACATCTCAGACGTGGAGTAGATCAAGGTTGAAAAAGAGTCATACATTTTGTGCAATTACCACTATTTTCAAGATCAAAACTACATGCATTGGCGTGAGTGTTGTAGTCAATATTGTCATTATTATCCTTATCAACATTAATTTTACAAGCATGAGCTTGTGATCTTCCTCTACTTTGACTCCTAGAAAAATGTGTTTCTCTCCGATCTACTGGACGGTCAGACCGATATTACCCCTTTTTGTCCGTGCGAGAAGAATCATCACGAGATGGTGGTGAGACATGATGTTTGTTATTGTAATTATTATATGCATATTGATTATTTCTATGCCATTAATTACTATTATGGTTAAAGTTTCGCCTGTCTCCACCCCGTGAGGGCGAGCGATTATGATGGAAATTGTCTCCACCTCTGTATGAGTTTTGATAGTCGTCCCTATATCGCCGGTTCATGCTCCGCGTGCGTGATCTATCATGAGTAACAGCACACGCAGGCAAAGTTTACATGACCCTCGTCTTGCTTAAAGGCAAGTTTGGGTGTGCGACCGAAAATTGTTGAGCTAATTTTTCCATTTCTCCTATATTTGTGGGCTTCCTTTCTTGAAGGAATGAGAAAATTTCAGTATTTACCGAAGATAAAATTTTGTCTCTTAAGAAGAGATCATAAAGACCTTCAAAAGATTTCGTAATATTAGACAGTTCAATCCATCTGTTTAGACACATCTTCACTGAAGACACAAAGTCTTCGACATCCTTACCTTCCACAGGACCCATCGATTTAAATTTTAGACGATATCCTTCCTCGTCTAAACAATATTTTCGAAGAAATACTGATTTTATGGATTCACAGTCATTTCTTTTGTCATCGGCAATGTTAAAAAAAGTTTGTAAACTTTCACCAGTAAGTAACACGACAAAATGTTCAGGCCATGAGGCCTTAGGTAAATTTAAAGCCGTAACTCTTGATTCAAATCTCAAAAGAAAGAATCCTATATCGTCATGTAATGAAGAAAAATTTGGTAATTTTAAATTAATGATCTTCGACGGTCCTGTACCAGAAGATTCCCTAGAACAAGAAGATTGTAAACGCAATTTTTCTAACTCAAAAGTTTTTTCTCTTTCAAATTTCGCTTGTTCTGCAGCAATTTCTGCTAAACGAATTCTCTCCATTCTCTCATGTTCCCTCTCTTCTCTTTTTTCTTCTCTTTCTTTCTCTTCTCTTTTTCTTCTCTTTCTCTCTCTCTTCTCTTTTTTCTTCTCTTTCTCTCTCTTCTTTGTATTCAGCTATTTCTTTATTTACATAGGTTATAAGATCATCACCCGAGAAATTCAAGTCCTTCCCATTCTGTATAAATCCTGCTTTGACTTTTACAAAGTCAGCCATAATGGAATCAAAGAGTAATGGGATATAAATGCAAAATTAGTATCTATCCCACTTGTAGTTAAATGACTATACTTAATCGTAAGGTAATTCAAACCTGTTTCAAAACCAACTGTATGTACAGTATTTATTCGTTTTGTTCAAGTACTAAATATCGACATTACTACCTATTTAAAAGCATGCCATACTATCACATTAGACAAAAGATTAACTGACAACGCTGGAAACAAATCATGAAAAAGACAACAATGTAAAAAGTCATAAAATTCTACCATATAATAAAACAGTTGTTTCCACCGTCAATGAACAGTACAGGACGAGATACAATCACATAGAACTGCTGTACATATTAAAAAGAAAGTCAGAGAAGACCTACAGGTACGAACATAATCATACTGAACTAAATAAGAATTCCACGACAATATGTTATGTGACAGCACAGCTAAACAACTAAGAAAATATTAATCTCGGTCAGAGCGGAAATACGACAGCACTAAATGCTGAATCCCTGAAAGAGATCAATACAATCAAAATCTATAGAACGACGACAACTACATTCATCCGAGGATATAACTGAGTGTCGTCCACAGAAAACATTAAACATAAAAGATACACAAAAACAAGATGTGCCTGACATTTTTAAAACCGGAGACCATGACCTTACAAACATATATTCACTTATATGATTAAAATCCACGACCGCCAATCCTCGTTGTAAACAAGAAGCATCAACCTCGCAAAATAGCCTTGAATCTGTGCAATAAACACGGGTCAAGGAAAGAATGTAAAGTCTGAGTTGCACAACACGTATAAGTGTCCTGTTCAAGACGTTCCCTGTTCCTGCTTACGAAATCCAAGTGGTCAGCAAATCTGTTTGATGACGTACGTAAAAGATTAAATCATCCTTCTTGACCATTGCAGACAACCGACATGATTTCTCGGACATCAGGGTTGAAAGACTTCTCAGACTTGAAAGACCCAAAAGACTGGTTCTGGATACCGTCACGATTCTCACGATTCATATTATTCCTATAATAAATGTCCACTGGTAAGTTTACTTTAGGATTTACAAGTCCGTTAAGGTGACCTTGATGTAATGGTTCATTACTACGATTCAACGTGAAATGGCCTCGAGGTGACAATATTCTTGATAGTAACTTGTGACCGCAATATATTGTGTCGAAATTTCATATCTGTTCGTAGGCAGTCAAATGTCTGTTCAGCGACTTCAATAGAATATATGTTGTTTGGTAATAACGTCTTCCCAACAGTCCAAGGTCTTGGCATGACCTCGTACGAAAAATTGCGATTTCTATTGATTCTATAAATTCGTGATATCTTGTGTATTTTCCATAGTCCAGCATTGTACATATTCCAAACAATTAATTCCTCTCCAACGGAACGAGCCCCCATATCTGTGGCGTTATAAGTTTATATTCTTCAGTTGATTGTTTATGCTCGTTTTCACACTGCGTCTAGGCTTATATATCATAGGTCCACAAGATTCAGGACAGCCACAATAGTTCATTAATGATAATTTCTATAACTCGAAGATTCCACACAACGATCAATATAACAGCTGGATACTTTAGTAACATTCCATTATTTATTCACGTAAACGATACATCATTACACGGCATTCATAATTAGGTAGATTCAGCAACTTCTATAATCCGTAGGTCCATATAAACATTACCTCATTCCTCTTCCTACCTTTAGTTGTATTTAATAAACATTAATATGTTTCAAGACACTTCTCTTTTAACATTTCCCATATTTCTACCATTGGGTAGAACACACACACAAGCAGCCCATTCAGGGTCAACACACGCTATGTCCATCTTTCCTCCAAACTGCTCACGTCATGTGCGCAATACACATATCGACAAATCACTATCGTGCAGCGCTCATCAGCACCAAAATTATATTTATCCTCTGGCAGGTGGCGTGCAAAGCCAGCGCCACAGAGGGACTTTCCTACCACATTCGGTTGTATGGTGGTTATTCATTTTGCAAATTTTGCACCACCTACCACCCTTATCTGTAGAGTTTCTTATCCTGTACCTGAGGGTTCCTGTCTCTTTGGTCATATTTAGGTTTGTCATAACGTTGTCTGTATCTAGGGTGTTGGTCCCTATCTTCATATACGTCTTGGTTTTGTGGGGCTCTATTACAATCTCCTTGTTTCTTCTTAATGCTTACTATCTCTTTCTGAGCTGCCTGATATCTCTCAGCAACTGTTAGAATCTCCCCCAATCTCTCTGCACCTTGTTCCATAAGAAATTTTCTCATGTCTGGAGGCATAGACTCTCTTACTTGCTCCATCATGACCATTTCTTTTAGGTCTTGACACTTTCCCAGAGTAGTCCACTTCTCCAAGTAGGTTTCTAATCTTGCAGAGAATTGGTGGTAAGTTTCTCCAGAAAGTAGCATGGCAGTTCTAAATTTCTTCCTATAAAATTCTGAATTCTTTTCAAAACGGACTAGCAATGCCTGCTTCAAGAGTTCATAATTTTCTTGGTATTCTATGCCAAGTTTTGCAAAAACTTCATAAGAAGTTCCTCTTAGCCCTTGTGATAACTTAAGGATCCATTTCTCTTTCTCTAGGCCATAGTTAGTAGCTAATCTCTCGTACCTACTGAGATAAGACTCAATGTCATCTTCTTTCTCCACAAATGGATCCAAATGGAAGTTCATGGCTCCATTTGAGGTACCATGACTTGCACTAAGGTCAGATGTTATGGGAATACTTCCATTTTCTGTAACATGTCCTTGGAGTTCAAGCTCTTTCAGTCTCAATTCATGTTCCCTTTGTAACCTCTTTTCCTCAGCCTCCCTTTCAGCAGCCTGTCTTCTTTCCTCAGCCTCTATTTGTAATTTCTTAGCTTCCCTATCAGCTTCTATCTGTTTAGCCTCCTTATCAGCCTCTAATTGTAATCTTTTAGTTTCCTTATCAGCTTCTATCTGTTTAGCCTCCCTATCAGCTTCTATCTGTCTAGCCACCCTATCAGCCTTTAATTGTAATCTTTTAACTTCCTTATCAGCTTCTATTTGTAATCTCCTTTCAGTTTCCACTTTCTTATCTTCTATTTCTATATACTTGTCACATTCAGTAGTGACATACTGAATAAGAGCCTCCCCACTTAATCCAAACTCTTTTGCCGACTGCACTGTAGCAGATCTAAATTTTGCCAAGTCTGCCATTCTCTTGCAATCATATCAATATACAAATGATAAACTTAAATAAGTTACCAACTTAATTAATATACAGAATTAATTAATATCCAACCACTGTCAGCTCATCCAGTCACCAAAATTTGGTTATGTACTCACTACTATTACAATGAGTTATTTTTATTTATTACCTTCTTTCTCTTATTTAACTTTATATTTATATTTACTTTACTCCTACTTTTAACCTTACCACTGACTATCTTAAAGTAAAGACCCCAGGGTAATAAGTAAAATCCTGGAAGGAGACCTAGATGTCGCGAGAGGTTCAGGTGTTATTAAATAAAAGATATCCTGGACAAAAAGATGTATCAGTTGATACCAGGATAGTGCCAGATAAGAGACTGGTCTTATAAGAAATACCCCCTTCTCTGAAAAGAGCAAGGGTGTATCGACAATCAAAGGTAGGGTCAAACTGTATAAACCAGTGTTTCCCAAACTTTTTTGGGTCACCGCCCCCTTGGCTCCCACGGCATATCCCCAGCGCTCCCCCCCCCCCTGCATTTCCCCACACTACATAAAAAAATGTAAAGAGTGAAAAATAAGAGCAACTGTTAATACAGTAACAACTAATTGCTCAATTTATCACATTCTAATATAAAGCTACAGATACGCTTATTTATTAATTTAATATTAAAAGAAAAACTTAATTACTTAATGCTGTAAAACAAACAGCAGTATGCGAAAGTAAATTAGTAACAAACTTACTTCATTTTTAACTTCAGTGAGATGGATGTGCCTGGCGTAGTGATATCAGCTTCTCAATATCAGGCTGAAAGTTACTTAGAAGGAGTCTGAGATCCCCACGTTCAGTAATCTGCAGTCTGTTTCTCTGCTTCGAAAGAAGTTGGACAACCGCGCTGAAACCACGCTCTACTAAATACGATGTTGGAAAGGCAATACAGAACATCTTAACCTTTCCCCACACTGCAGGGTAACGTTCAGAGATTTCTTTCTGCAACCAAAAGTCTTGATATGATTTCCTGAACATTGGCTTAAGCTCAGCGTCATTTTGTAGCGATATCAGTTCCTCTTCCACCCTTCCTAGTTCATCACTGCACGCGTCTAGGAATGGATTTATTATCCAGTCTGGAATCGTGATCAAAAGAAGATCCTGAAACCTTTGAGACATGTCTTTATGCAGCATATCTAGATGTGCACAATATACTTGAAGATTATCCTCTGGTATTTTGTCTTTCTCTTCCAACTCTAAGAGGCTGGGAAATTGGATTAACTCGCGACGGCCAATATTACGTTTGAATAGCGTTAATTTGGCCAGAAACGTGGAGACGACAGATGTGACTTTAATAAGATTAATATCATTTCCTTGCAGTTGTAGATTTATTTCGTTAAACTTTGTGAATAAATCTGACAAATATGCAATGTCATGCCTGATATTCGTTAGTTCTGTACTGAGCGAAGCATGCGAGTCTTTGAAGAATTCTACCACAGTTTCAAAAAGAGCATAAAAGCGTCTCAGACAATTTCCTTTTGAGAGCCACCTAACTTCTGTGTGCATCAGCAAACGTTCAAACTGTTCATCATTCTCAGTACAAAGCTCTCGAAATAGTCGAGAATTGAGAGCATGGGACTTAATTTTGTTAATCGCTGTGATACCAGTATTTAATGAGTTGTGAAGCCGATCACTTAGATTTTTTGCGACAAGATGTTGTCTGTGAATTACACAGTGTATTGTAAATATACCAGGTACAGCTTCTTTTAAGAAAGCGATAAACCCGCGGTAACAACCTATCATTGATGGTGCCCCATCTGTTGCACAAGCAAGAATATTAGTAAGCGGAATGTCCTTCTCTTTGAAAAATTTCTCTACTACACGAAATATTGACTCTCCTTTTGTATCAGTTACTAGTAGCTTAGCAAATAACAACTCTTGAACCAAGCTTCCATCTTTTACGAAGCGAACATAGGCAAGAAGAAAAGATTCGTTGCTAGGCAAAGTTGACTCATCCAACTGCAATGCAAATTCTGTTGTCCTAAGTATGTTGCACAATGTATTTTCAACATTCTCAGCCATTTCATCTATTCTTCTTTGAACAGAGGTATTGCTGAGCGGAATTGCTTTAATTATTTGTTCAGGTGACTTATGCATAACTGTACTCACAAACTCCCTTATAGCTGGCAAAATCAAATGTTCTGCGATTGTATGAGACTTTCCAGATTTAGCTATCAGCAATGAAATTTTGTATGAAGCTCGCAAACCATCACAGCTTTGTTGTGAAGTGTTGACAAACATGTCACGGACTGTTTTACGTTTCTGAAAGTTTTCACGAAGTGACTGAAAATATGTCAAACTTTTATCTGTTTTATCTGGGTGAATTTTTTTCAAATGTTCAAGTAGTCTGGAAGGTTTCATCGCCTCATTTGAAAAGGCCCTCTCACATAATAGACACATTGGCAGTTGTTGGTTATTTAGTGTTGGAATAAATCCATATTTCAGATATTCCACGCTGTATTGTCTGCACTTCTTTTTGGTTTGTTCTGCTTTTGCCATATTTGTTCTGAATTCTGGAACAAAGAATTGATTTTACAATTTTGCAGATAGAAAAATATTCGTCGAGTAAACAACACAAGCTGATTTAAAAGTGGCTTTACAAAAATGTTGACACAGATGTTCTTACCAGTTTACTCTTCAATTTTATAAAGTTTCACAGCCATAAATAAATTAGCAAAAATACAACAATCAGAAGGGGGAAAAAACACAATTAGCAACAGCCACACCAACACTGAAGTAACGCAATAATCATTTCATAAAGTATTTCTTCTTCTTCTTCTTCGTTCGCCCTGAAAAGGACGGTGGTTGCGTTGTGTCTGTTTACAACGTAGCTGTGATATCTGCACCTTTCGGTCGACACATCCGACTTCTGCACGACATCTTTAAGGACCGGGTTTGCCTTCCCATTTCGATCCACACTCGCTCAGCCAGCCTGCACAGCTGCAGACTGTTTCCAGGACCACCACGTGGAGGTGGAGTGCGGTCTTGACCAGCTCTGGTTCGCTGGTCCTGACGCAGGCAGTCAAGCTATGAGTCGCTGACTGCGGTCTCTATTGCTATATAAAATAACGCACTATATTGATAGGTCTTCAGATTTAAAAATTGAGAGAAAGTAGCCTAACTACAAAGAGTGGAGTTCCCGGTAACAAATTAAAAGGATGTAATATAATAGATTGAATAGAAATATTCAATATACGGCAAATCAGTATCAAAATTTATCTGCTTAATTAATAACTAATGTTAGTAAAACCGATGCTAGCTCTGTGCAAACAAACAAAAAATATAAGTAAGAAAACGTACCTTATCGACAGGTTGAAATTGTTTGATACCCGGTACACGCTTATTTAAAACCACTGTTCACAAGAAAAGCTGAGAAAGTTTGTTGGTTTTGCTCATAGCCAGCGCAAAGTTGAAATAGACGGGAAACGTACATCGCGTAGTCGATTGATGAAAGTCTGAATGTAAGGTAGGAAAGCCGGTTCAGAGGATCAAAGACTGATTTATAATGCCAAGTACCGTTAAAATCTTTCTCCCTTGAACCTTTTCACTTATTTATTACCAATTTGGGAATATCTAGTTACCACTAGCCCCCGCAAATACCGAGACAATAAATTCCGCAACAAAGCAAAGTTGGTACTTTCTGAATCACCGGCAGGTATCTAATTTTGTCCATGCCATCGGCACGGGTCATTTCTCTTCCTTCAGGAGTGAAAGAATGGACAATAGGTGTTTGGTTAACCACTTTACTAACAGTTCCCGATTACCGTTTATGGTCAGCGATGGTTACCTGAGCTCAGAACGACACACATAGACGAAGCTGTGCCCTGCTTAATGATCCTAGTAATACAACCATCCACATCGTCCCCGCTTCACTGATGTTGTCTCTCAAATCCACAATTCCTTTCTCTCCCGCACGTACTGAATTTAGCTTGTCAAATCCTGAACCCCCTTTACTACTAAACGCCCACTGTTTACTACTGAACGCCCCCCTCTGGCCAATTTTTTTCCGTAACGCCCCTTTGGACCCTTCCAAAGCCCCCAGGGGGGCGGTACCGCCCACTTTGGGAACCACTGGTATAAACCTTCAAGTATGATGTTAGTGTTTGTTACTGAAGATCTAAGTGCTACCTCTCAAGATCCTCCCTTGAATAATGGTTATTACTATTTTTTTCATTGACTCTGCTAGGGGATTAATTAGTTATTTAAATATATAATAGATATATATAACCAACAGAACCTTAACTCAATTTAAATAATTAAGTAAGACTGATTATATATATTTACAATTTATTGATCCTATACCGTTTCTCTTTTCGGTTAGAAAAGTGATAAAAGAATTCAAATGTTTTTACAAGATAAAATTAACATAGAATGTCCATTTCCACAATAGTAAACATGATAAAATTATATTTCAAATATTAATTATTTATTTCACAAACACACACACACACACACACACACACATATATATATATATATATATATATATATATATATATATATATATATATATATATATATATATATATATATATATATATATATATATATATATAAATATACTGAAGCACATTAAAAACGCACCACTATTATATATACTGATGCCGAGAAGCTGGCAAAAAAAAGTGTGGGAATGGATTTTCCCCGTGTTTGCCATGCGGTAGAGAGCGAATGGCTGCTGGAATGGAAAGTGCAAGATTCAACCCATGGGTGTGTGTACAGACTACATGAAAACGATGGAAGTTACACGTGCAACACGATTCTCAACAGCTATGACCCTGAAAATGTGTACGCGTTGTGGCAGTATACTCGGTATAAAAAGGCCGTTGAGACAAAACACCCAGTACATGTGCTTGAAATGCCACGACTATCTGAAAACGACCGCCAACGAGCCATTAGTATGTTGGAGACCGGAATGAGCTCGCGGGTCATTGCCAGAAGGATGAATTGCCACCACAGCACTATTGTACGTCTCAATGAACGTTACGGAACCACTGGCAGTGCCCGGGATAGACTTCGGAGTGGCCAACCACGAGTTACTACCCCTGCGCAAGATCGTCATATTGTGCTGAGTCACCTAAGGAATTGACTCTCCCGGCAAGTCAAACAGCAAGAGCAATAGTGGGTAGACATGGGCAAGTCTCTCGAATGACAGTCATACGACGACTCAGAGATACAGGCCTTACTGCAAGACGACCTTATGTTGGGCCAAACTTGACTCACAGACATCGTCAGCAGCGCCTGCAATGGGCAGAGCAACATATCAGATGGACTAGACTGCAGTTGAATGCTGTCCTATTCACAGACGAGAACAGATTCAACATATCTTTGCAGATGGACGTATGCGGGTTTAGCGACGGTGTGAAGAGCGCTTTGCAGATTGCTGTGTCAACCGATTTCGAGGTGGCAGTATTCACATTTGGGGATGATTCAGTTTTCACCATCGCTTGCCTCTTCACGTCTTCAGTGGAAATGTTAATGCTGTGACATATCGAGATGAGGTTCTGGATGCACTGGCTGCTCCTGCGTTTACAATTTATCCAGACTTGCAGCTTCTCCAGCAGGATTACGCACGTGCATTTTTTTGTATTTTTGGTTTTCTCCCTTGCCTGCACAGAATGCAACGAATTTCATAACAATCAAATGTACAAATTAATGACCAGCATGGATTCATAGGAAAATGAATAAAGATTCAAAATATGTAAACTTGTACACACTTATATTTACATTTCACACTCTGTTCCTGGATTATACAGGTGGTGCGTTTTTAATGTGCTTCAGTATATATATATATAACCGTGTGGCCAGAAAGGTGTAATTTTTGACTGAGTAATAGTTGTCGATCTCGTCTACGGTGTATATTTGTGCTCATGTTGGCATTCTCCCACGAGAAGGGGCGATTTAAACGAAACTCACCTTTGCCATCCATGAAGTAGACAAACGTGTGAGACGCAGATGTAACAGGAGACAGACATCGGTTGTTAGACATCCTGGCGCGGTCTGATAACACATCTTGTTGAGCACTAAAACCGTGAGGTGTGACTCCAGGCAAGTGATATCGTGGGAATGTAATCATTCAATCAACAACAATGCCTTCATACGCATATTAGATACTAACTCCATCATCACGCGAGATAAAACTTAAATGAAGCACTTCTATATATGATGAAATATTACACAAGCACACTGGTCTAAATGACATCAATTTATCAGTATCTTAGAGGTCTAGCTGCTCTAAAAAAAAGGAGATATATACTCTATTCTTACAGCTCTGTACTAAATGTAATAGGCATAGGCTACTCACGGAGCTAGAGGGTACGCTAATCTTTCTCTCACAATAATCACTGGTGTAACATTAACCACACTTACGGCTCACAAGAATGCAATATAACCATTATTTAACACTACACAACTAATAATAATAATGGTAATAAATACACACTTGTATACAGCGCAATGCGACACTAGAATTCCTCTTATAAATTCACTTAGTACTTTACTTTACACATTTAACACACAGTCTCACTGTTGAAAATAGCGATGAGATATACGTGAAATTACACTTAAATACACATAAATCGCCAGTCAGCTTCTATCAAGCTATAGATAGACAAACGCTACAAAGCATTAACTTTTAAACCTGAAAGTCTAATATTACTAAATCTAAAGTATTATAAAAATGTACTTATATGCAAGCATACCTCTATGTCGTTAGTTCTCCTCCCACAGACGCAACTATGCAAAAGCCCAAGGCCTCAGTTGGTTATCGTACGAGGGCGCATTTTGCACAAGAACGATCTGGCTACTTCTCAGCTCTCTCACTGAAGCCTCTCACTGTTTCAGTTTTAAATCTGCATCTCCAACCATGCACCACATGATAGCCGCCACGTCAAAATGTCAGGGAAAACTCCACCCATCCCTCTAGGGAGCAAATCAGGAGTCCTATGCTCAGTATGGATGACATGAGATCACATCTTAGTCAAGAGTATCTTCCTAGACGTCCACAATAGGTCCGCCCACTAATGATTACATTCCCACGATATCACTTGCCTGGAGTCACACCTCACGGTTTTAGTGCTCAACAAGATGTGTTATCAGACCGCGCCAGGATGTCTAACAACCGATGTCTGTCTCCTGTTACATCTGCGTCTCACACGTTTGTCTACTTCATGGATGGCAAAGGTGTGTTTCGTTTAAATCGCCCCTTCTCGTGGGAGAATGCCAACATGAGCACAAATATACACCGTAGACGAGATCGACAACTATTACTCAGTCAAAAATTACACCTTTCTGGCCACACGGTCACATGTTCCGCCCCTAAATTTTTTGTGGTCCCCACAAACGTACTCTGCTCCATTGTCAGTTCCACGTTTATGTCTGATTGCTCGTCATGGTCTGGGAGAATTGTCCGCTCGTACAGCGTCGCTACTTGATTGAGAGTTCAGGGAGTTAGTGCCTGCAGTTGTCGGCCTTGGCGGTGGATTGCTTCCAACGTGTTTTACACTTGTTTTCCGTCGATGTTGGCATGCATTCCCCCCAATCTGATTTAGATTGGTGTCCTCTCAAGAGCATCGGTGTGTATTCCCTCCTATCTGTTTAAGATGAGTTTCCTCTTCTGAACGTTGACTGCTTTTCTTGGCGCCCTTAAGGTAACAGTTGTTACGGCCATCTCTTGGCCTGCACCCTGAAGGCAACCTAGATGTGTCGGTACGTTTAGAGAGGGCGCTCTTTGAGGGACAAACCGATATCAAGTGCTCTGGGGACTTACACTGAAAACATCGCTTCGGAAGCGGGCCCCGAGGGCACTTGGCAGCGATGTGGTCTGAAAAGTCTCCACAATTGTAGCATCTTATTTTTCTAGGCTTCCTCTGTGCCATGGGTTGCCTCCTGCTGCCCTTACATTCCTGGCCGCCAATGCCGCATACAAAGACCGCTTCAATGCCCTGAATAGATGGTTTGCTGTCAAATTCTACTTTCTCATTTCTCTCCAGGCTGCGGAATCCCTTTCTGAAAATCTTAGTCTGATGCACAAAAACATCAACACCTCCATCATCCGGTGTAATAAATCCCCATCCTTTGTCGACATTATACCATTTACAGAATCCTTGCCGCCTTGCTGGTGCATCTGTGTTTTTACTTACCTCTAAATCACTGCGTTCACTATCAACTGCCTGACTCTCACCAACAGGAAGGTCTAGTTTTGGTTCCAGTTGATTCAAACCTTGGTTTTGCTCTAGGTTTTCACACGGCTGGCACTGTTTCCTTTTTCTTCGCGTCTCCTTTTGTGCTGGCGCCATACTCTGTGCTAGCTGTGCTATCTGGGACTTTAGGTGAGCTACTTCAGCTTCGAGTTCGTCCTTCTCAGTGAGGGCTTCTACACTGGCTACCTGCACTGGTGCATCATGCTTTTTGCCTTCCCAGAAAAGGGCATAGTCCCTAACTTCCCTAAATGAAACACCAGGATTCTTTAGCACATGTTCCTTCACAAATGTCCTGCTCAGATCATTACTAAGCTGGGCAACAAAATGATCTCTGAGCATGGATTGGCCTGCGGGAGCCAAGCCTTTCTTCACGCGCGTAGCATTCAATCTCAGAAATAATTCATGCAACATGTGAGAGAATTCCATTACTGATAAGCTAGGCCCCTGTCTCATGGCATAGAAACCCCTAGTCATCTCATTGACTAGTTGTCGTTCACTGTAGGCTTCTTCCACTATTTCGAGTAACTTCTCAGGGCTGGCCTTGGCTCCGCCACGTATCCGTAATTCCCTAGAGACCACTGGTGTAACATTATTCCACACAATGTCTAACCTATCTTCTACAGTTAAGGGCCCTACCTTCCATGCAGCTTTTACCTCCTTCACAAACTCTTGCCAAGTGGGGCCTGCCTTTTCACCAAATCGTCTTACCTACGGCACTGTTATGTAAATCAACTTCCCATGCGCATTGCTCGGGCTCTCTCCTGGTGTGAGGATTTCTTCACGGGAGCCACCTTCAGCTGTCGAGGTGCTCCCAGGCTCTGACCGGCATGTTGCGTCTGCGCATTGAGTTGACATCTCTGCTCTACCCTAACCTAGTACAATACAATGCAAAAACAGATGGAAAGAAAACACTTATTATAATATTACAATAAATAATAGAAAGTGTCTCTTATTTCTTTTTTGCTTGCTCTTGTCTTCTCTTCGCTGTTGTGGCCTGTAGCAGTTTCAGGTGCTGCCTGGTGATACGATTGAGTCCCTGGCTGAATGTCAATCGTGGTAGGTCGGCCACTGGTTTGCATAACACTGGCGTAGCAATAGTGTTCCTGTTTGTTGTGATGGAGTATCAAAAGCAGGGATACTACTGCAGGAAAATTGATATAACTGCAAACGGCTGGTCCCTGGCTTGATAAGATATTCAATGGATGTACGGTGGAATGATTCTTCTCTGGGCCTGCGTTGGTGCAACTCTTCACCTGGCCTACGTTGGTGCGACTCTTCAATGGGCCTATGGTGCTTCGATTATTCATGCAGTGGTGCGATTCTTTGCTGGGCCTATGGTGGTCCGAATATTCAGTGGGAGATGTACTGGGCAGAGGTGCTGCTCCGTCTGTGCTGGGTGTTGTAATACTCTTGCAAGGTTTAACTCAGGTATCCTTGGTGCTCACTGGTTGCAGTGCTCTAATGCAGCATTGAACATTCCGCGTATGACTCTATACTACACTGTCTGTCAGAATCTTGTCGACGACGCCATTTGCTCCCTAGAGGGATGGGTGGAGTTTTCCCTGACATTTTGACGTGGCGGCTATCATGTGGTGCATGGTTGGAGATGCAGATTTAAAACTGAAACAGTGAGAGGCTTCAGTGAGAGAGCTGAGAAGTAGCCAGATCGTTCTTGTGCAAAATGCGCCCTCGTACGATAACCAACTGAGGCCTTGGGCTTTTGCATAGTTGCGTCTGTGCTAGGAGAACTAACGACATAGAGGTATGCTTGCATATAAGTACATTTTTATAATATTTTAGATTTAGTAATATTAGACTTTTAGGTTTAAAAGTTAATGCTTTGTAGCGTTTGTCTATCTATAGCTTGATAGAAGCTGACTGGCGATTTATGTGTATTTAAGTGTAATTTCACGTATATCTCATCGCTATTTTCAACAGTGAGACTGTGTGTTAAATGTGTAAAGTAAAGTACTAAGTGAATTTATAAGAGGAATTCTAGTGTCGCATTGCGCTGTATACAAGTGTGTATTTATTACAATTATTATTATTAGTTGTGTAGTGTTAAATAATGGTTATATTGCATTCTTGTCCACGTGACTGTCAGCTCACGTGACGGCGCGAGCCTGGGTTGTGAAAAGTCTGAAGTAGAAGATATGTAATGAGGCCATAATAAAGCCTTAAAAATAGAATTGTGGTGTAGAATTGTGTTTTTGCTCTAGAAATAGTGTATATTTCTGTGTTTTCATGCCTTCTAAAGCGATAATCGCGTGTGATATTTAAGTAGCCAAGATTAATACGCCAGTAGCGCGCAGTAAGTTGAGTGGTTAGGCTAGGGCTTATAAAAGGAGTAGCAAGCGGCGAAACTGGTCTATTGTTGAGACAGCCGCCCAGTGAGAACAGACGAAGAAGACAGACAGAGCCAAGCTGTAAATGCCTTGAGCACGTGAGTTAATTTAAATTAGCATTAGTTTTATATAATTCGGAAATAATATCGATGTGGCTGTTTTAATGTTTAGTGATATAGATAGATGTGTTTCCAAAGGAAATGTCTTTTTAGGACATTATGATTTAGTCTTGAAATGATAGATGAGTGAAAATCATGTTTGATAGGTTTTATTAGGCACGCAAAGCCCAAATCACATATGTAAGAGTTTAGTATCAAGTATTCCATTCATCAGAGAAGGGCAAATTTAGTAGGAGAGTGTTTTATACATGAAACTGGACAGAGAAGCGATTTTTTACTTGAATTTAGATGATATTGACTGTTATCAAGATGGCGGCCACGTGGTCATGAAAGGCGGCGCGTCACCATGCGTGTGTATAAAGAAGACGCCAGTTTTATATTGTGTGAATTGACACGTGGGTGGGAAGCAGATTAAGATAATTTTCCCCAGTAAAGGAAAGAAAGAGTTGTCGTGTTAATTTTCCTTTATATGATGACTAGTTCTAGTTGTTAAGTCAAGAGTAATTATATTTTATTTCTTTAATGTAAAAGTAATTGAGTGTATTTCACGATAGCCTACTTATCATAATTCTACTGTATATATTTAATGGGTTACTGTGAGGTGAGAATAGTCATTTAGATTTCTGGAGAGCGCGAGGCCACTCCTTGGGCGTAAAGCGCATTTGAGACATAAATGTTGCTGTTTGCTCCTTGCGGAGCAGGGCGACACCAGTGCGGCTGAATCCAACAGAAGCCTGCATGAAGCATTTATATGCTATGGCAGTGATTTGTTTCGGTAACGATGTGTTTCATGTGATGAGATTCCCAGTCTCATCAGTGGTCATATACGACACGCTTGTTGCCAGGCGCACCAGTCGTCACATACGACATGCTTCCGAATGCAGTAACGAATATTGAGATAGATCAGTTGCGAGGTGGTGGTTTATTCTCATTATTGAGAGTATTTGTTGTACATATAGTTGAATATTATTTTATGTCCATTTTATGATTATTTAATTATGGTTATGTGAGGAATGGTTGTGAGAGCACGTGGGCTCACTTCAAGATATATATTTCTCTTCTCCGCTCCTGAGGGAGCATGGGGCCAACAGTGTGGTTTGCCTTCATATTAAGCATTCAGATGCTCGGGCAGTAGTGGTTTTGGTAGCAATCTGTGTTACATGGTGAGGTTGCCAGCCTCATGCACAACACCATACTAGTCGCATTGGACGACACACATGAGAGTGTGTGTGTGTGTGATAGTTGAGTGTGTCAGGTGGTGGCGTAGGACAGTTTGACAGGTGAGAGCGTGGTGTTTCTCATTCAGTATTATATTATGATTTTAACTATTCTGTGCTTTGTTTGTTTCTTCAGATTAGCATCGGGCACTGTTGGGTGTTTTGTTTAGTTTTGTTTTGTTTCGTTATGTTAGCTAGTTTATTTGTTTAATGTTTGCTTTGTCACTGAATGGATTGTAAAAATAAATATAGCCCCTGCCTCTAGAATCAAGAGTTTTATTGTTGTTCGGGTCGGTGCGAGTGTGAAAAGAGAGTGATCACACATCACAATATAATCATCATCATCATCTCGCCCACCCTACCACACACACATATAATAGCCCCTTCAGTCATAATTGACTATGGGAATGCGCCACTGAGGTGACAGCCCTCAGCTGCTTATTTTACTGGTGCTCCTTTCGACGTTTTCTCCCCTCCTCCGCTTGTTGTGTGAGCCTCTCTTCGCCCAATTTGAGGTGGCGCCATAAATAGCATCGCCACTTAGTGCGATCGGCAGCTTCATCCTCCCATGTTGCTGGATCCATGTCCAGTGCTCTCATATCTCTCTTGCACACATCTTTGAACCTCAGCTGCGGTCGCCCAACTGTTCTCTTGCCATCTGCCAACTGTCCGTAGAAGATATCTTTTGGGATGCGACCATCTTCCATGCGGCGAACATGGCCAAGCCAGCGAAGTCTGCGCTGTCTAAGCAGTGTATACATACTTTGAAGGCCAGCACGTGACAACACCTCGACATTTGTCACTTTATCTTTCCACGAGATGCCGAGGATGCGGCGTAGACACCGTAAATGGGATGTATTGAGCCTTCTTTCTTGCTTAGCATAGGTCGTCCAGGTCTCGCTGCCATATAGGAGTGTGCTGGTGACGCAGGCATTATATACCGCAGCTTTGGTCTTCATTGTGAGTTGGAGTTTCCCCAAACACGCGATGTGAGGCGGGCAAAGGTAGCTGCAGCTTTGCCAATGCGGCTGTCGATTTCTGTATCCAGTGAGAGTTTGTCATTGATGGTAGACCCTAGGTATGTGAAGTGGTGCACCACTGCCAATTCATAGTTATCGATAGTGATAACTGGTGCAGCACCCGCATCCTGACTCAGCACATTCGTTTTCTTTAGACTTATTGTGAGGCCAAAGTCCTTGCATGCTTTAGTGAAGCGATTCATCAAGTTCTGAAGCTCCTGTTGGCTTTGAGTGACGACTGCAGCATCATCAGCGAACAACAAGTCTCTTATAGTGACCCTTCTGATTTTTGTTTTTGCCTTCAACCTTGAAAGATTAAACAGACGGCCATCTGACCTAGTGTGAAGGCATATTCCTTCAGTTGCATCTCTGAATGCATGTTTCAAGAGTAAGGCAAAGAAGATCCCGAAGAGGGTCGGAGCCAGAACACAGCCTTGTTTAACGCCACTTCGTATGTCAAAGGGCTGTGACGTGCTTCCAGCATGTTGGACTGTTCCCTTCATGTCGTCATGGAATGACTTTATCATTTCCAGCATTTTAGAAGGGCAGCCTATTTTCATGAGGATTTTGAAGAGTCCATCCCTACTAACCAGGTCAAATGCTTTAGTGAGGTGTATAAAGGCGATATATAAAGGCCTTTTCTGCTCTTTTGATTTGTCCTGAAGCTGGCGGACAGAGAAGATCATGTCTGTTGTTGATCTACCAGCTCGGAATCCACACTGTGACTCTGGATATATGCGCTAAGCTATCTTGTGTAGTCGCATTAAGATGACTTTGGCAAAAACCTTACCAACAATACTAAGAAGAGAGATGCCTCTGTAGTTATTGCAATCACTTCTGTCTCCTTTATTTTTGTACAGTGTTACAATCTTGGCATCTCGCATGTCTTGAGGAATAGTTGTCTCTTCCCAGCACTGGCACAGCATCCTATGCAGGGGATGTAATAGTTTGCTTTTACAGCATTTGATTAAATCAAGAGGAATCCCATCACTGCCTGGTGCTTTGCCAGAGGCCAAGCTATCAATGGCCTTGCTGAGTTCCTCTAATGTTGGTTCGGCATCCAGCTCCTCCATAGTTGGCAGACATTTGACAGCATCAAGGGCTACAGGCGTAACGGTATTTTCTCTAGCATAAAGCTCAGAGTAGTGCTCGACCCACCTCTCCATCTGCTTACCCTTATCGGTTAGCTTCTCTCCGCTGATGGTTTTTAGCGGTGCCGTCTTACTTTTATGGGGGGGGGGGGGGGCAAGTGCTTTCTTTATACCGTCATACATTTGTTTGATGTTGATTGTTTGCGCTGCGATCTGGATGCTCTCACTGAGCTGGAGCCAATAGTCATTTGCACAGCGTCGAGCAGTTTGTTGAACTTTGCTTCTCGTAGCCTTTAGGATCTGTAGGGTTCTAGCACTCGGTGAACGTTTGTATTCATTCATAGCACTACGCTTAGCTTCAATGACAGGTGCCATCACATCTGATGAAGCATCAAACCAGTCAGTTGACTTTGCCGTTTTCTTACCGAAGGTGACAAGTGCAGTACTTTGAATGGTGTTCCGTAGATGCTCCCAGTTCTCTGTAATAGTATCACCATGCTGAGGGCTGCTTAGCACTTTCTTGAAGGTCGCAGTAAATTGAGCGATCATGACAGGGTCTGACATCTTGCTGGTATCAATGCGTGATTTCCCTTCATGTCTGACACGATAGAGTTTTCTTGGTTGTGCTCTGATTTTGCAGCAAACCAAGGAGTGATCTGTATCACAGTCTGCACTATGGTACGAGCGCGCGGAGAGCACAGACCTGAGAAGTGGCCTTCTGACGGGAATCAGGTCCAGTTGGTGCCAGTGCTTGGATCGTGGGTGTCTCCATGACAACTTATGCTGGGGTTTTGTCTGAAAGTAGGTGTTGGTCACGCAGAGGTCATGGTGGACACACAGCTCTAAGAGCCGTTGTCAAGCTGTGTGCTTTTGATGACTGCTGCTAGATTCTCGTAGAACTCATCTTCAGCTTCTGAGGCAGAGTACAGAGTAGGAGCATACACACTGACAAGGGTGATGGGACCTGTGCTAGTTTGCAGGCGGAGCATTAACAGGCGTTCTGATCCATTCTCGCCTGGTTCAACCATTTTAGTTAGCGATTTTTTGAACGCAAAACCTACTCCGTGTTCTCTAGTTTTATTAAGATCTTTCTCTTGCCAATAAAATGTGTAGTTCTTCTCGCTCACCGTTCCAGAGTCCGCCAGGCGCGTTTCCTGAAGTGCAACTATATCCACCTGAAGTCGTTTAAGCTCATCATTAATTATGGCTGTCTTCCTTACATCGTTTACATCCTGTAGGTTTTCGGATAGTCCAGTCAACATAGTCCGGACGTTCCAGCATCCCAATCTGAGAGTTTGCTTATTTCTATTATTCTGATAATTGCTTGGTGCAAAATTTCTGTCCACAGTTCGGGTTTGACCCTAATCCCCATGCACCCAATGGGGAAAGCAGACAGTGGCGGGACAATACCTTATTGACTGGGGGCTGCCCAGCTTGAAGCGGGTGGTAGCTGTCCAGTGAGATCCTAGAACCTCTCCCACTGTTGGAAGTAGCCCCTGGCGCCATGCCCTACGCCAATTGGGCAAAATGCTTATAACTAGTAACTGCTACTTCCCGTGTTTTGCCGACACCTATAGGGTGAAGCTGGAGTGTCCTCTCCAGGGCGCGAGCTTGGGCACAGTTATATGGAGATCAAGCTGTTGCCCATGCAGCATGTTCCCCCTCTCCACACAGCTGGTAGATCCAAAGGAACGGCAGTAGCCGATACAGTTTGGTACCAGCCACGTCGCAGGAGTTGCCAGAATAATGTCGAATCGACATTAGACTGCCTTAGGGACTCTCGACTCCGGATTTATCCTCAGGGTTTACTCCCGAAGCCAATTCCATAAATGGATATTCCCGCAAGGCAGCGGTGGTTTGAATTCAGAGTTCCTTCTCTTAGATAAGCTACCAACCAAGAATCACGAGCCCTATCTGCCCGAAGCTGCTGGTTTTAAGGCGCCAGTCGCTCGCCTTTGCCCCTTCTCCCGTCAGTGAAAACAGTTCCGCCGGGCTCAAATTGAGCCACACGTGAAGGCCGGGAGCTGGACTTGGTTGTCAGAGGCTGTTTGAGGCGCGTGCCATAGAAGCATTTATCTGCAGTGAGAGCTTATCCTCACTACAACTCCCGGCTGTAACAACCTTTGGAACCTATATATATATGTGTGTGTGTGTGTGTGTGTGCGTGCGTGCGTGCGTGCGTGTGTGTGTATGTGTGTGAGTGTGTGTGTGTGTGAGTGTGTGTGTGTGTGTGTGTGAGTGTATGTTTGAGTGTGTGTGTGAGTGTGTGTGTGTGTGTGTGCGTGCGTGCGTGCGTGGTGTGTGTGTGTGTGTGTGTGTGTGTGTGTGTGTGTGTGTGACTTTTACTGGACTGTAAAGTTGATATTTAGTTTATTAAAGTCCTTCATGAGTCATCACTCAAACTGTTTTTGTTGTCATGGGTAGTTTAATTGATTGATAATGTCGCTGGATAGGCTGACCAGTGGAATTGTGTTACCACTTATCTCCAAATATGAGCAGCATCCACTATAGCCAGGATCACAAAATGTCTGGATCTCCAGGCTGGGAAACATAGGTTGTCTAGTTTTAGATATATTGAGAACGTTTGCACCACAGAGTCCCTCAGAAGTGAATGTCTCGTACAATCTTAGTAGTTGCAGGATAAACCCTGTAATACAAATAATCCCAACCCTTGTATGGTCCAGCACTATTCTATCCAATCCATTTGTCCATGGTCTGCTTCCATACAATGATTTGGTTTAGTTCAAACTATTAAGTGACACCTTGATTAATACATGTTAACAAATTATGTGATCCTTTCTCATGGTCCTGAACAGTGTGCCTTTCCTTTAGGAAATACCCTTTCAAATATACTACTCGTCAAAAGTCAAGGGCCACTTAAAAAAACCTTAGTTGAAACCATAAAACAAATCTGATATAAACGTAATTGGTATCAGTCAAAACGGCATTTATTGAATACCAAATTGACATGTCACGTAAAGAAATGGAAGCACACATTCAAACGCAATGAAGCTGTGAAGTGTGTCACCCACCTTTTCAAATGTCACACAATAGATATTGGACAAATAGACATTTCAAAATCGGGTATGACCACCGTTTGCAGCAAGGCATTCAAGACAGCGTAGACGCATCGAGTCCACAAGGGTCCGAAGAGTATCCTGAGGAACAGCTTGCCATTCCTGAAGCAGAAATGCAGTCAGCTGTGCAGCATCCATTGGCACGGGGTGATTTGTTGACAATCTTCGACCAAGGACATTCCAGAGGTGCTCAATCGGAGAAAGGTCAGGTGAATGAGCTAGCCACGCCATCCTGATGATCCCATGTTGCTGAATACACTCATTCACCACACGAGCTCGATGGGGTGGATCGTTATCATCTTGGAGGATGGCATTACCACCTATGGCCTCTAGAGCAGGCTGAACAATTGGTCTCAAGATTTCGTTCTGGTATCTTGGGCCGGTCAAGTTGCCTTGGATGATGTAGAGTGGGGTCCTGCCGTGTCTGTAGAAGCCTTCCCAGACCATGACAGAATTCCTACCATAACGATCCACCCCTCACTTCTCGAATTGTGTCATCAGTAAATCACTCTCCTGGTCGTCTCCAAAATCGAATCCTGCCATCATTGAATGACACAGTGAAGCGAGATTCATCAGTGAAAAGAACTTGACTCCATTGTTGCCTTGTCCATCGGATGTGCTCGCGACACCAAACAACTCGGGCTCTGCGATGAGCGGGAGTAAGAGGGATTCTGACTGCAGGACGTCGAGCAGCCAGTCCAAATTCATGGAAACATCTGCGAATGGTGCTTTGACTGACATTAACGTTTACAGTTTGTCTCAGCTGACATCTTAGAGTGGAACAAGTCACTGTTCGATGGAGAAAGGCTGACAACAAGAGGTACCGGTTATCATGTCTATTGATGCATCTAAGGCGACCTGGCCGGTGGCGATCCTCCACACTTCCTGTGGCCTGAAATCTCTCCAAAATTCTTTGGATAGTAGAGTGTGACACTGCAAGCCGTCTAGCAACCTCACGGACAGATAAACCACTTTCAACCCACGCTATAGCCCTCATTCTTTGTAAGGTATCAAGACCTCTTCTCGGTAGCATGGTTTTTGCAAGTGATAAAACTACCCTAAGTCTGCTGATTGTAAAACAAATTAAAAGTGAACTCTGTTCACGAAAAGTCGCCATGCACGTGGAATGTCAATCAACACGATTACTTCACCCTGTTTGGTTCTACGGAAGTTTGAAAAAACAGATTAAAAATGTGAATTTATGGTCAGCAAACCAAATTGCACGTGATCACCATGGTTGTCGTTGAGTTGTTTTTATACCTAACGTGCATAGAGGACTGTCAGAGGAAGATGTTGCACCCATTTTTACTAAAAACTTCCTGCATTTAATCATTCTATGCGCTTATATAAAAGTGTATTGAAAATAATAGGGTGGCCCTTGACTTTTGATGAGTAGTATACATTATTAAACCTACAGTCGTATTTTTGCCATAATTCTCAAATATTCTACACATTTCCCAATGCTGGCCTTCGCCTCTAAAAGTCAACACATGCTGGCTTCAGATGGCAATACACTCGTCCTGTGAGTTTTTTTTTCTTAACACACTGAACACACTTAGAACACACAAGTGGATTAATCACATAGAAAAATCCATAAATTATAACCCACAACACACAATACACAATACACTTTATATAATGTATAGGGTTGTCTTATTTTTAGTATTTGGTATTTATTTTCATGTATTATATATATTTTAAGTAGATATTTATATGATATAATATTTATAATGTATTTATATACTATTTATATTTTATATATATATATATATCTGTCTTACCCTCGGCAATACACATAAGGTTGTCATCAGGCTGTTAAAAGGTATTAGGTCTGTGTTATGGACTCTTTATCATAAACTCCATTTTCGGTCGCCCTCAAACTTAGGTTTGTTGGGTTGGATTTCCTATTTTATGTAATCTTTGATTACGACAACACAGGAAGGACGTCCGATTGTTATGGTTATTTAGCGGACGTGGTTTTGTGGGCTATGACGTTCTTGAGGCTCCTGGTTACCGTTGTTCTCCATTGTGTGAATGCTGTGTATTCTTTGTCCTGGGTATGTATGAGTACTGGTTTTTAGGTGTATGTCAGTAGGTAGTCTACGAGATTGAACTAGTCTGATTGTATTTGTATTATGGTCTCTATCCGTGCTTGAGGAATGTGGAGAAAAGTATATGTGATTATATTAAAGATATTCAGCTATATGAAACTGACTAGTGTTTATGCATTTACAGAGTTAGACGTATGTTCGAAGGCTGAGGTAGAGATCTGTCTTGACTTTGATGATTTTTAAAGGCGCCGTCATTGTATTAAATTTAATGTGTGAAAGTACTGGATTTATCGTTTATTGTTTCAACTGTAGTTAGTTTCCTTAGAACTTGTGAATGGACTGTAGTTCATAACCTAGAGCCTATGGACATAGGGGGGTAGTCCCGTATCTCTACACAAAAATGGACACGCTACATTTGGGGGCAGGGGTTCGTTTTCATTTTGGAGACGTACATCGTAGAATTTCAAACTTTTTGCGCTAAACCGGCTGTATTATGACATTTCACCTTATTACAGCCAACCAGCCTTACAAGTTAGTTTCGATAATTTTATAC
>JAMPIV010020013.1:0-11155 GCA_024509875.1 Oreohelix idahoensis | reverse complement strand
AAGCCACTCATGTCTGTTGTTTTTCTGTTGTCTGGTGTTCTACTTCTTTATTTCCTGCGAGTGCCTGATAACATACCTTTATATTTGTTTCATATTAATTTCATATTAATTTACTGTTTACAGGCCTCAGGTTTCCCTCCCTTATTTGTAATAAATGTTTGTACAATACCAAACCTACCCACTATCCTGTTCTCACTGTTCTAGTCTACTATCATTTACTGGACACAGTATTAAGGTCCTAAGGGTCTTGTTGGATTCGGCCTATACTGCTTGATAGAAATACAACAGAAGTGATTGCGTCATTAATAGGCTGAACTGCCCATGGAGGACTTCTGGTGTCGTATATTGTGGTTCGCACTATTGACCTGCCATTGAAACATCATTTTTTGATGATGCGTAGATGGCAGAGCGGATAGTGTGATTCGCTTGCATGGCTAGGCGGGGTTGTCGCACGGAAGGTCCAGTGTTCAAATCCTGGGTAAGCCACTCATGTCTGTTGTTTTTCTGTTGTCTGGTGTTCTACTTCTTTATTTCCTGCGAGTGCCTGATAACATACCTTTATATTTGTTTCATATTAATTTCATATTAATTTACTGTTTACAGGCCTCAGGTTTCCCTCCCTTATTTGTAATAAATGTTTGTACAATACCAAACCTACCCACTATCCTGTTCTCACTGTTCTAGTCTACTATCATTTACTGGACACAGTATTAAGGTCCTAAGGGTCTTGTTGGATTCGGCCTATACTGCTTGATAGAAATACAACAGAAGTGATTGCGTCATTAATAGGCTGAACTGCCCATGGAGGACTTCTGGTGTCGTGTATTGTGGTTCGCACTATTGACCTGCCATTGAAACATCATTTTTTGATGATGCGTAGATGGCAGAGCGGATAGTGTGATTCGCTTGCATGGCTAGGCGGGGTTGTCGCACGGAAGGTCCAGTGTTCAAATCCTGGGTAAGCCACTCATGTCTGTTGTTTTTCTGTTGTCTGGTGTTCTACTTCTTTATTTCCTGCGAGTGCCTGATAACATACCTTTATATTTGTTTCATATTAATTTCATATTAATTTACTGTTTTACAGGCCTCAGGTTTCCCTCCCTTATTTGTAATAAATGTTTGTACAATACCAAACCTACCCACTATCCTGTTCTCACTGTTCTAGTCTACTATCATTTACTGGACACAGTATTAAGGTCCTAAGGGTCTTGTTGGATTCGGCCTATACTGCTTGATAGAAATACAACAGAAGTGATTGCGTCATTAATAGGCTGAAACTGCCCATGGAGGACTTCTGGTGTCGTGTATTGTGGTTCGCACTATTGACCTGCCATTGAAACATCATTTTTTGATGATGCGTAGATGGCAGAGCGGATAGTGTGATTCGCTTGCATGGCTAGGCGGGGTTGTCGCACGGAAGGTCCAGTGTTCAAATCCTGGGTAAGCCACTCATGTCTGTTGTTTTTCTGTTGTCTGGTGTTCTACTTCTTTATTTCCTGCGAGTGCCTGATAACATACCTTTATATTTGTTTCATATTAATTTCATATTAATTTACTGTTTACAGGCCTCAGGTTTCCCTCCCTTATTTGTAATAAATGTTTGTACAATACCAAACCTACCCACTATCCTGTTCTCACTGTTCTAGTCTACTATCATTTACTGGATACAGTATTAAGGTCCTAAGGGTCTTGTTGGATTCGGCCTATACTGCTTGATAGAAATACAACAGAAGTGATTGCGTCATTAATAGGCTGAACTGCCCATGGAGGACTTCTGGTGTCGTGTATTGTGGTTCGCACTATTGACCTGCCATTGAAACATCATTTTTTGATGATGCGTAGATGGCAGAGCGGATAGTGTGATTCGCTTGCATGGCTAGGCGGGGTTGTCGCACGGAAGGTCCAGTGTTCAAATCCTGGGTAAGCCACTCATGTCTGTTGTTTTTCTGTTGTCTGGTGTTCTACTTCTTTATTTCCTGCGAGTGCCTGATAACATACCTTTATATTTGTTTCATATTAATTTCATATTAATTTACTGTTTACAGGCCTCAGGTTTCCCTCCCTTATTTGTAATAAATGTTTGTACAATACCAAACCTACCCACTATCCTGTTCTCACTGTTCTAGTCTACTATCATTTACTGGACACAGTATTAAGGTCCTAAGGGTCTTGTTGGATTCGGCCTATACTGCTTGATAGAAATACAACAGAAGTGATTGCGTCATTAATAGGCTGAACTGCCCATGGAGGACTTCTGGTGTCGTGTATTGTGGTTCGCACTATGACCTGCCATTGAAACATCATTTTTTGATGATGCGTAGATGGCAGAGCGGATAGTGTGATTCGCTTGCATGGCTAGGCGGGGTTGTCGCACGGAAGGTCCAGTGTTCAAATCCTGGGTAAGCCACTCATGTCTGTTGTTTTTCTGTTGTCTGGTGTTCTACTTCTTTATTTCCTGCGAGTGCCTGATAACATACCTTTATATTTGTTTCATATTAATTTCATATTAATTTACTGTTTACAGGCCTCAGGTTTCCCTCCCTTATTTGTAATAAATGTTTGTACAATACCAAACCTACCACTATCCTGTTCTCACTGTTCTAGTCTACTATCATTTACTGGACACAGTATTAAGGTCCTAAGGGTCTTGTTGGATTCGGCCTATACTGCTTGATAGAAATACAACAGAAGTGATTGCGTCATTAATAGGCTGAACTGCCCATGGAGGACTTCTGGTGTCGTGTATTGTGGTTCGCACTATTGACCTGCCATTGAAACATCATTTTTGATGATGCGTAGATGGCAGAGCGGATAGTGTGATTCGCTTGCATGGCTAGGCGGGGTTGTCGCACGGAAGGTCCAGTGTTCAAATCCTGGGTAAGCCACTCATGTCTGTTGTTTTTCTGTTGTCTGGTGTTCTACTTCTTTATTTCCTGCGAGTGCCTGATAACATACCTTTATATTTGTTTCATATTAATTTCATATTAATTTACTGTTTACAGGCCTCAGGTTTCCCTCCCTTATTTGTAATAAATGTTTGTACAATACCAAACCTACCCACTATCCTGTTCTCACTGTTCTAGTCTACTATCATTTACTGGACACAGTATTTAAAGGTCCTAAGGGTCTGGTTGGGTTCGGCCTATACTGACTTGATAGAAAATACAACAGATGGAGTGATTGAAGTCATTAATAGGTCTGATCTGTCCCATGGAGGACTTCTGGTGTTCGTGTATTATGGTTCTGCACTATTGACCTGCCATTGAAACATCATTTTTTGATGATGCGTAGATGGCAGAGCGGATAGTGTGATTCGCTTGCATGGCTAGGCGGGGTTGTCGCACGGAAGGTCCAGTGTTCAAATCCTGGGTAAGCCACTCATGTCTGTTGTTGTTGCTGTTGTCTGGTGTTCTACTTCTTTATTTTCCTGCGAGTGCCTGATAACATACCTTTATATTTGTTTCATATTAATTTACTGTTTACAGGCCTCAGGTTTCCCTCCCTTATTTGTAATAAATGTTTGTACAATACCAAACCTACCCACTATCCTGTTCTCACTGTTCTAGTCTACTATCATTTACTGGACACAGTATTAAGGTCCTAAGGGTCTTGTTGGATTCGGCCTATACTGCTTGATACAAATACAACAGAAGTGATTGCGTCATTAATAGGCTGAACTGCCCATGGAGGACTTCTGGTGTCGTGTATTGTGGTTCGCACTATTGACCTGCCATTGAAACATCATTTTTTGATGATGCGTAGATGGCAGAGCGGATAGTGTGATTCGATTGCATGGCTAGGCGGGGTTGTCGCACGGAAGGTCCAGTGTTCAAATCCTGGGTAAGCCACTCATGTCTGTTGTTTTTCTGTTGTCTGGTGTTCTACTTCTTTATTTCCTGCGAGTGCCTGATAACATACCTTTATATTTGTTTCATATTAATTTCATATTAATTTACTGTTTACAGGCCTCAGGTTTCCCTCCCTTATTTGTAATAAATGTTTGTACAATACCAAACCTACCCACTATCCTGTTCTCACTGTTCTAGTCTACTATCATTTACTGGACACAGTATTAAGGTCCTAAGGGTCTTGTTGGATTCGGCCTATACTGCTTGATAGAAATACAACAGAAGTGATTGCGTCATTAATAGGCTGAACTGCCCATGGAGGACTTCTGGTGTCGTGTATTGTGGTTCGCACTATTGACCTGCTATTGAAACATCATTTTTTGATGATGCGTAGATGGCAGAGCGGATAGTGTGATTCGCTTGCATGGCTAGGCGGGGTTGTCGCACGGAAGGTCCAGTGTTCAAATCCTGGGTAAGCCACTCATGTCTGTTGTTTTTCTGTTGTCTGGTGTTCTACTTCTTTATTTCCTGCGAGTGCCTGATAACATACCTTTATATTTGTTTCATATTAATTTACTGTTTACAGGCCTCAGGTTTCCCACCCTTATTTGTAATAAATGTTTGTACAATACCAAACCTACCCACTATCCTGTTCTCACTGTTCTAGTCTACTATCATTTACTGGACACAGTATTAAGGTCCTAAGGGTCTTGTTGGATTCGGCCTATACTGCTTGATAGAAATACAACAGAAGTGATTGCGTCATTAATAGGTCCCGAAACTGCCCATGGAGGACTTCTGGTGTCGTGTGTATTGTGGTTCGCACTATTGACCTGCCATTTGAAACATCATTTTTTGATGATGCGTAGATGGCAGAGCGGATAGTGTGATTCGCTTGCATGGCTAGGCGGGGTTGTCGCACGGAAGGTCCAGTGTTCAAATCCTGGGTAAGCCACTCATGTCTGTTGTTTTTCTGTTGTCTGGTGTTCTACTTCTTTATTTCCTGCGAGTGCCTGATAACATACCTTTATATTTGTTTCATATTTAATTTCATATTAATTTACTGTTTACAGGCCTCAGGTTTCCCTCCCTTATTTGTAATAAATGTTTGTACAATACCAAACCTACCCACTATCCTGTTCTCACTGTTCTAGTCTACTATCATTTACTGGACACAGTATTAAGGTCCTAAGGGTCTTGTTGGATTCGGCCTATACTGCTGATAGAAATACAACAGAAGTGATTGCGTCATTAATAGTCTGAACTGCCCATGGAGGACTTCTGGTGTCGTGTATTGTGGTTCGCACTATTGACCTGCCATTGAAACATCATTTTTGATGATGCGTAGATGGCAGAGCGGATAGTGTGATTCGCTTGTATGGCTAGGCGGGGTTGTCGCACGGAAGGTCCAGTGTTCAAATCCTGGGTAAGCCACTCATGTCTGTTGTTTTTCTGTTGTCTGGTGTTCTACTTCTTTATTTCCTGCGAGTGCCTGATAACATACCTTTATATTTGTTTAATATTAATTTCATATTAATTTACTGTTTACAGGCCTCAGGTTTCCCTCCCTTATTTGTAATAAATGTTTGTACAATACCAAACCTACCCACTATCCTGTTCTCACTGTTCTAGTCTACTATCATTTACTGGACACAGTATTAAGGTCCTAAGGGTCTTGTTGGATTCGGCCTATACTGCTTGATAGAAATACAACAGAAGTGATTGCGTCATTAATAGGCTGAACTGCCCATGGAGGACTTCTGGTGTCGTGTATTGTGGTTCGCACTATTGACCTGTCATTGAAACATCATTTTTTGATGATGCGTAGATGGCAGAGCGGATAGTGTGATTCGCTTGCATGGCTAGGCGGGGTTGTCGCACGGAAGGTCCAGTGTTCAAATCCTGGGTAAGCCACTCATGTCTGTTGTTTTTCTGTTGTCTGGTGTTCTACTTCTTTATTTCCTGCGAGTGCCTGATAACATACCTTTATATTTGTTTCATATTAATTTCATATTAATTTACTGTTTACAGGCCTAAGGTTTCCCTCCCTTATTTGTAATAAATGTTTGTACAATACCAAACCTACCCACTATCCTGTTCTCACTGTTCTAGTCTACTATCATTTACTGGACACAGTATTAAGGTCCTAAGGGTCTTGTTGGATTCGGCCTATACTGCTTGATAGAAATACAACAGAAGTGATTGCGTCATTAATAGGCTGAACTGCCCATGGAGGACTTCTGGTGTCGTGTATTGTGGTTCGCACTATTGACCTGCCATTGAAACATCATTTTTTGATGATGCGTAGATGGCAGAGCGGATAGTGTGATTCGCTTGCATGGCTAGGCGGGGTTGTCGCACGGAAGGTCCAGTGTTCAAATCCTGGGTAAGCCACTCATGTCTGTTGTTTTTCTGTTGTCTGGTGTTCTACTTCTTTATTTCCTGCGAGTGCCTGAATAACAATACCTTTATATTTGTTTCATATTAATTTCATATTAATTTACTGTTTACAGGCCTCAGGTTTCCCTCCCTTATTTGTAATAAATGTTTGTACAATACCAAACCTACCCACTATTCTGTTCTCACTGTTCTAGTCTACTATCATTTACTGGACACAGTATTAAGGTCCTAAGGGTCTTGTTGGATTCGGCCTATACTGCTTGATAGAAATACAACAGAAGTGATTGCGTCATTAATAGGCTGAACTGCCCATGGAGGACTTCTGGTGTCGTGCATTGTGGTTCGCACTATTGACCTGCCATTGAAACATCATTTTTTGATGATGCGTAGATGGCAGAGCGGATAGTGTGATTCGCTTGCATGGCTAGGCGGGGTTGTCGCACGGAAGGTCCAGTGTTCAAATCCTGGGTAAGCCACTCATGTCTGTTGTTTTTCTGTTGTCCGGTGTTCTACTTCTTTATTTCCTGCGAGTGCCTGATAACATACCTTTATATTTGTTTCATATTAATTTCATATTAATTATCTGTCCTGTATTATCTGTCCTGTATTATCTGTCTTGTATTATCTGTCCTGTATTATCTGTTCCTGTATTATCTGTCCTGTATTATCTGTCTTGTATTATCTGTCTTGTATTATCTGTCCTGTATTATCTGTTCCTGTATTATCTGTCCTGTATTATCTGTCTTGTATTATCTGTCTTGTATTATCTGTCCTGTATTATCTGTCTGTCTGTTTATCAGTATTATCTGTCCCTGTATTATCTGTCCTGTATTTTGTCCTGGTATTATCTGTAATATCTGTCTTGCGATGATCTGNCCTGTATTATCTGTCCTATATTATCTGTNTTGTATTATCTGTTNCTGTATTATCTGTCNTGTATTATCTGNCCTGTATTATCTGTCCTGTGTTATCTGTCTTGTATTATCTGTTCCTGTATTATCTGTTCCTGTATTATCTGTCTTGTATTATCTGTCCTGTATTATCTGTCCTGTAATTATCAGTCCTGTATTCTCTGTCTTGTATTATCTGTCCTTGTTATTATCTGTCCTGTATTATCTTGTTCCTGTTATTATCCCTCCTAATGGTATTTATCTGTCTTGTATTATCAGTTCCTGTATAATAGTACTGTATTATTGGTCTGTATTATCTGTCTTGTATTATCTGTACTGTATTATCGGTACCTGGATCCTATCTGTCTGATTATTGTCTTGTATTATCTGTCTGTATTATAATGTCCTGTATTATGCTTTCCTGTATTATTGTCCTGGTATTAATGCCTAATTTGAACGGCTTGTGACATGGTACAAGTAAAAGTTTTCGAAAACTGATACTATTATATAAAAGTACGATGTTTAGTTTGGGGGAAGAGGTATGTGAACTTTACAAGTATTAAATCTAGTGATTTCTTAGATATCTATGCTAAAGAATGGCCCGGAAAGTGGGCGTTGCCACACTTGTACGCATTGCTGAGGATAGGAGTTGGCAGTGGAGGACCGTCTTCTGATGTTGCTTCCACCATGGCATCCACCACACCTACGACCCAGTGAACGGGTTATAACGGGCTGAGATGATGATGAAGTCTGTCTAGTTACTCTCCACCAGCACTCTGTGAACGCAACTATTTACCTCACTACAATATTCCTTCATATTAGCTGAGTTTTTTCACCACATTCCTCTCTCCACTCTAAACCGTACCGACCACTTGATTCTAAGACTCTTTCTCTCAAAATAAATTTAACAACCAGACATGTTATAATGTTTGTTACTTATGTCTCCAGTTTTCTCATCATTTTTACTTATGTCTTCCAGTTCTGATCCATCATCATTAAGTTAACTTAGATGTCTCCATGTATCTCCTCATTCATTTAGGTTAATTATGTCTCCATTTCTCCTCATCATTTTTTCTACTTATGTCTCCAGTTCTATTATCATTAACATTACTTATGTCTTCCAGATGTTCTTATTGTGTTTAGTTACTTTTATGTCTCCAGTTCTCTTATCGATTTTTTACTTATGTCTCCAGTTCTACTTATCATTTGTGTTAGTGTATAAGTCTCCAGTTTTCATCCTATGTTTGTACTTTGGTCTACCCTCTATATTTTCTTACCGTTTAGGACTAATGTCCAGAAAAAATAGATTGCTCAGTAATGCAATCTACAGGATTCTGCTATTGTATTATTACAATCAATAGACCTGTGTCTTCTTCTCAAGATCTTTGTTATTGCTACATCGCTTACATTGCAGTGTACTTCTTATTCTCTTGTTTCATTTCATGCACTTGCCTACATACGTGTCTTCATCTCTTGTATTCATCTACAACTCTGCCTGTACTTCAAATCTCATCTCTTGTTTCACTCGTGTTGTTACTTGCATGGTAGTTCTTATCATCTCTTGTTTCACTCCACTTGCCTATGTGTTGGTACTATATAACCTCACTTGTTTTCACCTCACCACTTTGCCAGTAACTTTTCTCAATCTCTTGTTTCATCACACAATTGCCTGGTACTATTTTCGTCCATCTCTGTAATTTCCCACTCACACTTGCCTGGTACTCTCATCTCTTGGTATCACTCTCGCACTTGCCCTGGTACTTTCATCAGTTCCACATTTAGTCGTACTATTTCAATCGTTCTATTGTAGACAAGCCCCCATTTATGAAAGTCTTCTTCTTGGATGGTTAAAGTTTAATTATGTTTAGTTAGACTTAAACTTCTTTGTTAGCTGAAGTTTTTTGTGGCTTACAGTTTAACTAAAAGCATGAAATCGAAACACACAAACACACAGAAAACTTACAAGACGTAGAACGATCAACCATGTTGTAGGAAGTATACACAACTTGTTAATTTATTTTTTAGATAAATGAGATGAATTGCACCTGTGAACCACAGCCAACCAACATGGTCTAAAGGTCATTTCTGTTTGCTGGAAACAATCTTGAAATTTTCTGGGTACACAGGTTATGCTGTTGAGTGATGTTTGATTCTGAAAAATGTAAAAAGTTAATTTTGTAGTGGGTGACAACAGGCAATCATGAAAACAGAGGCCTAGAACAATGTTTTGCTGTAGTTATAAAATCTTCAGAGATCCACATGGCATAAGTCATATGCAAAGGAGGCAATTGTGGGTTTATTCTTGGAATATTTTTCATATTATGATCATTTTATGTGATGTCAAGGAACAGAGTAGGTGACGATGACTCCCCCTTTTGGTGACCTCCCCTGCTTCCTAATAAAAACTTTTTACCTAGTCATTGTCCCCTTAGTAAGTGTACTCTTCCTGTGTCTATTATCACGGAAAGAGGCTACTAATCAATTTGTACATTCGCCACACCACACACCCCTTCTTGTTGCAGCTTGACTTTCAATACCCTCTTTCCATACTTTATCAAAAGCTTTATTATCCCACAAATCTTAACCTAAACCACTAGCTGTGTATATTTTTTCTTGGGAAGCCCCAGTGCGGTATTCATCTCTACCTCGCTTTGCTCTCAGGAAGCTGCCTCCGGGTCTGAAGAGCTTTCTCTTAGACATGAACAAATGCCAAGTCTGCCTCGTATCAACTGAACATCGTCTTTATTTTGTAAACGACTATTGTTAAATTCAAGCTTCTTCTTCATTGATCCTAAGCTGCCGGACCGTCAAAAAGCAGGACAGTCAGTGGACCATCCACGCCTAGTAGTCGTCATGTAGGGCAACAACAAATTGATTCCACTCTTGCCTCCCCGCCGTCGGTGGCCATACACCTTCGGACAGTGCTACGCACCCAACTCTGGTTACAATTCTTTTGGCCATCTCAGTCTCAGCCTCCACAGTCCTTCCGCCAGTTGGTTTTTGGTCGCCGCTCATCTTTCGTTTTCATCCTTCCGGGGCGGTCCAAAGCATAGCTTTAGTTCTTTGTGATTGGCATCAGGGGTCTCTTCTGAGGACATATGACCCCAAACCCAGCTCCAGCGTCTGCCAGCTATGATGGTGGTGCATGTCCTCTTGCTTTGCTACGAGTAAGCAGATCTTGGTTAGTGATGGTATTCATTCGGCCAAAAGAATTTCGGTGAATTTTTCTTAGGCATGTTGTGTGTGAAAAAGAGGACTCTCATTTCGACATTTCCTTCTCTGTAACTCTCCAGCATTCCAGCACCATTAGAGAAAACGCAAGCAGAAAGCACACAGCTCTGATATAATCTTAATTTTTGTGCTTGTGCTGTATTTGGGAGGAATTCTCCAGATGTTGTTTAGGGCTAAAAAAGGCTGTTCTTCTTGCCTATTAATTCATTCTGATGTTGATGTCTTTGCCTGCCCCGCCGTCTCCCCCCCTGGTGTTACTATGCTTCCTAGGTATGTGAAGGTTTCTGTCCTGTACCAATTGCTGATTTCCACTTACTGATATGGGCTTCAGGGTTGCTCACATTGAGCGTCATAATGACCTCAGACTTCTAACGATTCATATTCTTAAAATGATATTCAAGCCCACCTGCTGGCTCTAAACTTATTAAGTCTATCCGTTTTTTCCTGGATGTGTTGATGTGGAATGTGCTAGTAGTGCAATGTCATCTGCATATTCCAGATCTTCCAATGTAGAAAATGTAGTCCATCTTATTCCTCTTGGACTGCCCTCTGTTGTCTGGCGAATCACCCAGTCTATGACTGTTAAAAATAGAGTGGTTGATAAGGGGCATCCCTGTCGTACTCCTGTCTTCACCTCGAAGGTTAGGTTGCTCTGCCCAACACTACACGTAAAGTTGGCATAGGGCAGGAGGCTTTTTATGATTGACAACTATGCAGCTTGGAATTCCATAAGCCCTCAGTATTTTACCATAAACACTGTCCCTATGTATGCTGTCGAAAGCTTTT